>JAODAL010012683.1:0-94413 GCA_025379985.1 Phyllomedusa bahiana
TTGACTAATAACTATAGAGTAAAGAGGACAGGAGTAGAATGACTGCCCCTGGGGTTGAACACTGACTCAATATTGAGTGTGCGTGATTACTAGACTGAAACTCACAGTACCCTTTATAGAGATTTTACCACAATATAAAATTGATGTGGAAGCTTACATATAAAATACTAAATATTTTCACCATTCCTCATTATTAGCAATTCTGTACCATTTTTGTTTTAGCTGCTACCTTAGTGATCCATAGTGTACATCTTGTCTCCAGGGAAGTGATCCGGCAAGACATAAGAGGTTCTCGGTCCTGGCCGCACGTGCTCAGATATCACCTCTCCTATCAAGCAGCTAATGTCAGTGTCTTCCCTGCCTAGAAATCACATACACACTGCTGAGTGAGTGTTCAATCCCAGGTGCTGTCATTCTACTCCTAGGATTTGAATCTAGGACCCCTATACTAAAAAAGAAGGGCTAACCACTCAGCTGCATTGTAGCTACCCACAGCTCTTCACATAACAGACCTTTGTTTGACTAGAGTGAGCACACTGTGGGGAAACTCATGGTGACACCAAGCCAGCTGGGTCACATGAAATGCAGTTCAAACAAATCATACACATCCCCTTTTGAACACACTGAAAACTGAAGCAGGACAAACCAGACATGAAATGCCTTTGTGGTAAAACTCCTTTAAGTAAATTTGTAAAAAATATTTAATCATTTTCCATGTAGTAGTTCTAGGATACAGCCTGATATATACTCAAGAGCTGCATTCATATTTTTGCTTATCATAAGAAACAATCAGCAAACTTATCAACAGACACATTCCTGATCTCCACTTAGTAAGTATAGCACTTACATATACTTTCCTGTGTCAAATGTCTGTATAGCAGTTGTACAGAGGTTTATGATGTATAAATGAGATATGCCAAACATATGATATGTGAGGGATCCACCTATGGGACCTTCACTTCTCTCCAGAAAGAGGGTCCAAAGGTAAGCCCTGCTGAGGTTGAGCTATCACCTGTCATACGTTTATGGCACATGCTGTGACGCTGGTAATATCCCTATACTTAAAAGTAAATTTTCTGAGATTAGTCAAAGCTGGTATAAGGAAAAGTGTAGTAGTTTCCCACAGCAAACTTTTTGCACCAGTTCTGATATCTTTTTGATATATCTCAGTTCACTTAAAGGGTAATCCATCAATTTTGTTCTATAGTCTCCTTCTCTGCATTTCCTGTCTGAAAGCCGTTTCCCTTTATCCTGTAAAATTTCATGCCCCAGGTTCATTTTCGGGGAATGTTCCATGTTTCCTCCCTCATTTTGAGACTTAGAAGGCAGAATCAATGAGGCATGGATTCAAATATTGTCCTGTAAAAGAAGATAAACCTTTGCTCTCCTGGGCTCAACATAAATTGGTTTAATGTGTGACTTCCTGTCATCAAACAGCTGATATAGAAGAGCAGGAAACCCCCAGAAAATTTAATTAATGTATATTAGTGCCTAACTATGGGAGAAATGTTATTTAGAACATCATTTTGTCCCACTGAACAGCCTGTTTAACCCCTTCCCAACATAGTATGTACCAGTATGTCCTAGCGGGAAGTGACCTCACAAATGAACATACTGATATGTCCTGGACAAAATACGGGCCTCAAGCAGGGCATGATCACAACATGCTACAGCTGGCCCCATGCATCTCCTTCTGCTTCCCCGCGGCCTGATCACCACGGCTGTCTGCTTACCTGACAGACTGGAAACTTTACATACGTTTCCGGGCTGTCTGTGACGTCACCATGCCCGGCAGTGCCCTGCGGGTATCACCAGGCATTGTGAGTGACAGTTGCCATAGAGACCAGTACATAACCGTTACAAAAAAAACAGATTTAAAAACGATCAAAAACTCATATATAGATGCCAAAATTATACCAATAAAAACTCATCAACTCATAACACAAAATATAAGCCCCTACATAGCTTGGTACACAGAAAAACTAAAAAGTTATGGCTGTCAGACTATGGTGATGCATAAATATGTTTTCCTTTTATTAATAAAAGTGTTTTTATTGTGTAAAAGCAGTAAAACATAAAAAAAATATAAAATTGAGTATCGCTGTAATCATATTGGCCTGCTGAGAAAAGCTAGCATTTCATTTATACCGCATGGTGACTGCTGTAAAAAAAAAACAAAAAAAAAAACATGGTACCATTAAAAATGACAATTTTCAATGAAACATAGCCGTGTCGCAAATCTTCTTTAAAATGAACTTTTTTTTTTTTTTTTTTTTAGAAAGAGAGCGTGTCCTTCCCCCGAAACGTCACGTGTTGGACGGACTACAAGCCGCGGTATGCTACCTGCTGCTTGAATCTCTACAGCGCTCTCCATGCAGCTGAGACTGAGATATCTAGACTGGTGTCTGCTAATAATCCTAACTTGTGAGCATGTCTCTGGACTTTGTATTGCTCTGTGCTAGGAACGCTGTTAAGAAGGATTTATTCTAAAAAAAAAAAAAAAATCTTTCATGTTTGATGAACACTAGTGTGTACTATGTGTCAGATATAAAGTGGATCGAATTTCCATGAGTGGTAAAAGATCCAGTTATTAGTTTTGTTACAAATAAAATAAGTTAATTTTAAAGAAGATTTGCGACACGGCTATGTTTCATTGAAAATTGAGATTATCCCAGGTGGGGTCCTGGAAGAGCCGTTGGTCAAGTTTGATTACATAGTGTTACTAAAAGAAATTGTACCATTAAAAATGTCAACTCATCCCACAAAAACAAGCCTATAATCAGCTCTGTATACAGAAAAATAAAAAAGTTATGGCTATCAGACTATGAAGAAATACAACACATTTTTTTTTAGAAACGCATTTCTGTTGTTTAAACGTAATAACGTAAAAACTATATAACATTTATATCATTGTAATTGTACCGACCACATAGTAAAGTTTTCCTTACATTTATACTGTATGGCAAACGCTGTAAAAATGAGACATAAAAACAATGACGGCACTGCATCCCCCCCCCCCCCATTTTCATGGCCCAATGTTAAAAAAAATATGCACAATACACCCCTAGATGAGATCCATGAGAGGTTTTGAATCCAAAATGGGGTGACTTCTGGAAGGTTTCACCCATTCTGGTACTTTGGGGGCTTTGTAAATGCGATATGACACCCACCAATATCTGCATTGCAACAGCCAAATAGCGCTCTCTCCTATTTGCACCTGCCATGTGCCAAAAACAGCATTTTATACCCACATATAGTGTATTACCGAACTTGGAATAAATTGAGTAAAAAAATTCGGAGTGCTTTTTTTTTGAGGATTCCTTGTAAAAATTAAACATTTTCAGCTAAAATTTCAGATCGTTGGGAAAAAATATTTTTTTTCATTTTCACAGTCTAATGTTAAAAAAAAAATATGTGAAACACCTGTAGGGTCGATATACTCACTACAACTCTGAATTTATTCCCTAAGGCATGTAGTTTCCAATATAGAGGTTTTTAGGCATGTTTATAATGTTTTAGCACCTTAGGGTGTCCTGAAACCTGGAATGGTGCCTAAATAAAATTGTATTGAAAATGAGACCCCAAAGTCCGGTAGGTGCTTCCCCTATTCTGAGACTTGTGGTTGAGTCAAATAGCACACTGGGAGAATCAATGTTGAGATGCATTTCTCTGGTCACATCTACCGTGTTCCAGTGAATAATGGGAAAAGATTGAAAATCTGCAAAAAAGTGAAATTTTACCAAACAAACTTCCTAAACACTGTTTTAATTATTTTAAGGGGTGTAGGTTCTAGATGGAGTCATTTATAGAGGTATTTAAGATGCAAGCTCCTCATAGCCACATCAGAACTGAACTGGTCCCCAAAAAAATCTGTTGCAAATTTTCTTTAAAATTTGAAAAATGACTATTACTGTACGGGTTTGGTGGATTCGCTGGACCACCGCAAGCGATGATAGTTAAACCACTCCAGGGAGCGGAGTCTAAGTAGCCCCCGGTATTCACCAGAGCCCACCTGCTGGTGCTGGCGTGGCGGCATCAGCCGCAGGCAGAGGTAGACGGGCCGCACGGTTCTGCATCATGGCCGCGAGCTGGTCAATGCGCTGGCTCTGCTGGGCGACGGCCGTCGTGACGTCCCGGAGCTCAGGCAAAGGTACCCTGCCGGAATCCATGGCAAGATTGTACTGTAAAGGTTTGGGGGATTCGCTGGACCACCGCAAGCGATGATAGTTAAGCCACGCCAGGGAGCGGAGTCTAAGTAGCCCCCGGTATTCACCAGAGCCTGCCGCAAAGCGGGATGGACTTGCTGCTGCGTGAGGCTACCGGGTCGCTACCCCTGACGTGACTTGCTTGCGATGGCGGCCAGGGTAATGCGTGGTACAGAGACTTATTCCAGAAGCGTAGTCGGGGACAGGCAGGAGGTCAGGACGGGCGGCAGAGGTTCCTGGTCAGAGACAGGCAGACGGTCAGGGCAGGCGGCAAACAGGCAAGGTCAGGAAACGTAGCGGAACGGACTGGTACATGGGTAATCAATATGGAACTCCAAAACTCTCTCTAGACAAACTAACGCACACCAACAATCTGGCAGAGAGTGCAGGGGGCGTATACCTTATAAAGGACCAGCGGCCGGCAATTACTAATTACCGGTGCACTGGCCTTTTAAATCCAGACCAGCCGTAGCGCACGTGCCCTAAGCAGCGGGTATGCACGCGGTGGCCGGGACAAGCAGGAGCAGCGTGCACAGGAGCGTGGACGGGTAAGTGAGCAGGTGCCGGGACCCGGGCAGCAGGGGGATGGACGCGGGCGGCCATGTCAGTACCCCGCCCTTTAGGTCTCCCCCTCTTTTTACAAAATTTAGAGAGGAGGTCAGGAGACAGATTAGCCTCAGGTTCCCACGAATGCTCCTCCGGCCCGAACCCCTTCCAGTCAATCAAAAAGAACCACTTCCCCCTCACTGTTTTCTCCGCCAGCACCTCCTTGACCTCAAAGATGTTATCATCTTGATGATGATGTCACGCACCTGGGCATCCACAGCAGGAACATGACACGAGGTGGCCAGAGGGAGAGGCGGGCGGGGATGTAGCCCAAACATGACAAAAAAAGGAGGGGCTCCAGCAGATTCAGAGTCTAGGGAATTATATGAAAATTCTGCCCAGGGGAGAAGGTCGGACCAATTATCTTGACGGGTGGATACAAAATGTCGTAGGTAGGTACCTAAAACTTGGTTAACCCTCTCTACCTGCCCGTTGGTTTGAGTGTGGTAAGCAGATGAAAAGTCTAGCTGAATTCGCAAATGACCACATAGAGCCCGCCAGAATCTCGAAACAAACTGGACCCCCTATCCGAGACGACATGCAACGGAAGACCATGTGACCGGAAAATGTGATGGAAATAATGCTGGGTCAGCTGAGGAGCAGAGGGTAACCCGGGCATAGGAACAAAGTGAGCCATCTTCGAGAATCTATTGGTCACTACCCAAATGACCGTATTACCGGAGGAGGCCGGGAGGTCTATAACAAAGTCCATGGCTATATGGGACCAAGGTCTTTCTGGCACCGGGAGAGGCTGAAGCAGACCCGCGGGTCTGAGACAAGGGACTTTGTTACGGGCACAAGAGGTACAGGCCAGGACAAAGTCTCTAACGTCTTGAGTGATAGTGGGCCACCAATAGTAGCGAGAGATCAATTGTAAAGACTTGTGGACCCCAGGATGGCCTGCTGTTCGAGAGGAATGTCCCCACTTAAGGATTCGAGGCCGCATGGCAGGGCGAACGTAGGTCTTCCCAGGGGGTAGATGTTGAAGATCCACGGGGGCCACCGTGAGGAGGCATTCAGGAGAAATTATGTGCTGCAGAGGTGGCTCTAGACCCACAGTGTCCGAGGATCTAGAGAGGGCGTCCGCCCTGACGTTCTTTTGGTGGCAAAAGTGAAGGAGGAAATTTAAAGCGGGCGAAGAAGAGCGACCACCGGCTTGTACGGGTTCAATGGCTGGGAAGACAAAGTAAAGGAGATTTTTGTGATCGGTGAAGATCTCAATGGGATGGCGAGCCCTCTCCAGCAAGTGTCGCCATTCTTCTAGGGCTAACTTTATGGCCAGTAGTTCATGATCACCGATCATGTAATTTCGTTTGGCAGGAGTGAAAGTCTTAGAAAAGAAGCCGCAAGTACGCAATCTCCCAGAGGAGGAGTTTTGAAGAAGGACAGCGCCAGCACCTACTGAGGAGGCGTCCACTTCTAGGACAAATGGACGCTGCGGGTCCGGGCGAGACAGAACAGGAGCTGAAGCGAATGCTGCTTTAAGACGATCAAAGGCTTCTTGGGCTTCGGGAGGCCAGAATTTGGGGTTAGCATTCTTCTTTGTAAGGGCCACGAGTGGGGCCACCAGCGTGGAGAATTGCGGGATGAACTGCCTGTAATAGTTTGCGAACCCCAAAAAGCGCTGGATGGACCGGAGACCCACCGGTCGGGGCCACTGCAAGGCCGCTGAAAGCTTAGAAGGGACCATCTGGAGACCTTGATCCGAAACGATGTACCCTAGGAAGGGCAATGAGGTGTGTTCAAACAAGCATTTCTCCAGTTTGGCATATAACTGGTGGATACGGAGACGTCTGAGCACCTGGCAGACGTGGTGGCGGTGAGTATCTATATTCGGAGAGAAGATTAAAATGTTGTCCAGATAAACAATGACACAGACGTAGAGAAGGTCACGGAAGATCTCGGTGACGAAGTTCTGGAACACCGGCAGAGCGTTGCAGAGGCCAAACGGCATGACGAGATATTCGAAGTGGCCATCTCGGGTATTAAAGGCCGCCTTCCCGGATACGAATCAAGTTGTATGCTTTGCGTAGATCCAACTTGGAAAAAATGTTTGCACCACGCAGGAGATCAAACAGTTCCGAGATCAGAGGCAGGGGGTATCGATTTTTTATGGTGATTTTATTGAGTCCCCGATAATCGATACAGGGCCGGAGATTTCCATCTTTCTTTTCGACAAAGAAGAATCCAGCCCCCGCAGGCAAAGAGGACTTGCGTATAAAGCCTTTACGGAGATTCTCCTGAATATAATCTCACATCGCCTTGGTCTCCGGGAACGAAAGAGGGTAGACTCTGCCTCGGAGAGGAGTAGTACCGGGTTGCAGGTCAATAGGACAGTCGAACAGCCGGTGCGGAGGAAGAGTTTCGGCCTGTCTTTCAGAAAAGACGTCGGCTAGATCCTGGTAAGGAGTGGGCAGACCCGGCAGAGGCTTCGTAGGCTTTACAGAGTCGCACCGTAGAGCAGGACGGAGTACAGAAAGGCATCGCGAGTGGCACGTGGGACCCCAATGGATAATCTCGCCTGTGTTCCAGTCTAGGGTCGGAGCATGCTCTTGCAACCAAGGAAGGCCCAGGAGGATTTCAGAAGAGGAGCGAGGCAGAACAAGAAGTTTCAGAGTCTCCTTGTTTTAGAGCGCCTATCTGCAAGGTGGGGGGGCGCAGTGCAGAACCGAATAGCATCCTTGAGGCATTTCGCCCTGACAGAGGAGAAAGAACATGGGTTTTCTGCAGAGGGGGGCACCGGGAGACGAAACTTGGACACCCGCGCGTGGCTGTTCAAATTTCCAGTGGAACCCCCAATCAAGGGAAGGCGGTGGCTTGAAAGGTGCTGTCCTGTGAAATTCCACAGAGTCCAGAAATGGGCAGACGGGGAGATGGCCGCACTGACACCTAGGGATGCCTCTCCTGCGAGCCCTAGGTGCGAGAGTTTCCCGGGCGCACCGGACAGTCCCCAATGAAGTGGCCAGAACCGCCACAGTAGAAACATAGCTGCCTCTGACGACGCTGTGAGCGTTCCTCCTGGGTCAAGTGAGTCCTTTCAACCTGCATGGGTTCGTCCTCAGGAACCATTGGCGGAGGAAGTGGAGGTTGTTGAAAAACGGGAGCCAGACGAGGTAGCCGGTGTCGGGTAACCTCCCATTGGAGGCGGAGCTCTTGTTGTCTCTCGGCAAAGCGTATGTCAATTCGGGTGGCCAACCGAATCAGTTCGTCCAGATTGGATGGCAGGTCCCGACCAGTGAGCTCGTCTTTAATGCACCCAGAGAGGCCTTACCAGAAGGTTGCCACCAAAGCCTCATTGTTCCAGTCCAGCTCAGAGGCTAGGGTGCGGAACTGCACGGAGTACTGACCCACAGTGGCGTCGCCCTGACGGATACGGAGCAGAGCTGCTGCAGCGGAGGAGGTGTGGCCAGGTTCCTCGAAGATGGTGCGAAAGCCCTGGAGGAAGACTTGTAGATTTTCCGTCAACGGATCTCCTCGGTCCCATAGCGGAGTGGCCCAGGCCAAGGCTTCCCCCGATAAGAGGCTAATTATAAAAGCCGCCTTAACCCGCTCGGTAGGGACTTGATGCCCCAACATCTCGATGTGGATGGAGCATTGACTGATGAAGCCTTGGCACTTCCTGAGGTCTCCGTCATAGCGTGAGGGGAGCGGCAGGTGCAAAGAAAGTCCCGGTGCAGGAGCAGGTAGAGCTATGGCTGCAGGAGCAACTGGTGCTGGCGTGGCGGCAGCAGCCGCAGGCAGAGGTAGACGGGCCGCAAGTTTCTGCATCATGGTCGCGAGCTGGTCAATGCGCTGGCTCTGCTGGGCGACGGCCGTCGTGACGTCCCGGAGCTCAGGCAAAGGTACCCTGGCGGAATCCATGGCAAGATTGTACTGTAAGGGTTTGGTGGATTCGCTGGACCACCGCAAGCGATGATAGTTAAGCCACGCCAGGGAGAAGAGTCTAAGTAGCCCCCGATATTCACCAGAGCCCGCCGCAAAGCGGGATGGACTTGCTGCGGCGTGAGGCTACCGGGTCGCTACCCCTAACGTGACTTGCTTGCGATGGCGGCCAGGGTAATGCGTGGTACAGAGACGTAATCCAGAAGCGTAGTTGGGGACAGGCAGGAGGTCAGGACAGGTGGCAGAGGTTCATGGTCAGAGACAGGCAGATGGTCAGGGCAGGCGGCAAACAGGCAAGGTCAGGAAACGTAGTGGAACGGACTGGTACACGGGTAATCAATGTGGAACTCCAAAACTCTCTCTAGACAAACTAACGCTCACCAACAATCTGGCAGAGAGTGCAGGGGGCGTATACCTTATATAGGACCAGCGACTGGCAATTACTAATTACCGGTGCACTGGCCCTTTAAATCCAGACCAGCCATCGCACGCGCGCGCCCTAAGCAGCGGGTACGCGCGCGGCAGCCGGGACAATCAGGAGCAGCGTGCACAGGAGCGTGGACGGGTAAGTGAGTGGCGTCCGGGACCGAGCAGCAGGGGAACGGTCGCGGGCGGCCGCGGCACTCGTGCCCGACCCCCTGCGGGCAGGGGGGGCGTTCGCGGGGGGGCGACGGCACCCGCGCCAGCCCCCATGATAATTACCTTTTTAAGCCCCTTAATGTCATAAAAAAAAATACTTTTCATAAATAATGCCAACCTACAGTAGACATCTGGTAGATGCTAGTTATAAACTACTTCTAGTGGAATAAGATCTGTCTTACATGCAGACCTTTTTCAAGCTTGAAAATGGCAAATTTTTATAATTTTCACGATATTTTGATATTTTTCATAAATAAACAAGGATTGTATTGACCAAAATTTCTTACTAAATTAGAGCACAACGTATCACGAGAAAACATTCTCTGAATCACGTGGAGAGGTAAAAGTGTCAAAAAGTTATCGTCACATAAAATGTCAGATTTAAAACATGGGGCTCTATCAGGAAGGTCAAAACTGGCTGCGGCGGTAAAGGGTTAAAGAATGCTTGGAGATTTCAACTGTCTAGATTTACATTTACAAATGACATCCTCTTTAACAAAAATGATTATGTTAGCAAAATATGTTAAAAAATCTATGGTCAAATGAAACATTTAGGGGGACATGTATGAAAACTGTCTAGGTCTAAGACTTTCTTTGTTGTCCATAGTAACCAATCAGAGTGTCCCCTTTAATTTTTTCAGCGAGCTATACAAAATGACAGGGGATCTCTGATGATGCTATGAGCAACAAAGAAAGTCTTAGACCAAGACTGTTTTCATAGATGACGCCCTTACAGTACTGTGATGCACATCTGGTCTTAGATATTTTTTTTATCTGCTTACATCATATCATGGGTATAATTTTTAAACGTTTGCCCATAGAAAGCAATAAAAACTTCAAAGGGGATTTGCCAAAGATTCCTACCTTTCAGCTTAGCCCAGGCCGAATGTCAACAAATCACGCTGAGTCATAAAGCGCAGTGGGAGAGAGGAGAGGGAGGGGGGAGTGAGGACTCCAAGGGAGCGTCTCAAAACTTAAGTGAACTAATAAACAGTACAACAGTGGATTCAATACAGCAAGACACAGGCTCATACACTGCACTGTCAGGAGAAACCTTATCTGCTAAGAAGCTAATGTAAACAAATCACGGAGCTGAATGAGAAAGAGACGCACACAGACACACACAGCCAGAGCACAGAGCTGCATAAGGGGATCCTGTGACATGTTCACTCAAATAATCAAACTATAACTTGTGAATTCTGTATACAAAAGAGAACACCTATTCTACACAGCAGCTTGAAAGCTTCTTCATCAGATAAAGCAGGGATCTAATAACACTACAGCTAGTTATTCTGTATACAAAAGGAAACATATTGCTACCCGGTGCCTTAAAAGCTCATTCATTTTGCCTGTCATCAGATAAGAAGTGATTCACGCAAGCGCGGCCTTTCAGCTCCTGGATCGTGACTAGGGGAAGCTTTGTGGTAACCAAGGGGGATTGAGAAATGCTGTAGCTCTCAGAGTTTTAACTTTTTTTTAATCACATATATTTAGAAAAGTGATTAAAGACCCATTTTGGAGGTTACCACGTCAACATTACATGTTGGCAAAACCCCTTTAAGATTCTATTTTGTATACAAATGTCAAAAATAAAAAGTATAAAGCAAACATAGAAAGACCAGACCTTACATTTCAATATTCTATGAGCAGGCAGTACATGTGATTCTACTCTTTCAAAATAACTGGTCTTTGTTAAACCAAAGGAGATCCAGCTGCCTGCGGATCTGAGCATCCAGATTGCATCTAATTTACTGTGTGTGGCTTAATTGGACATTAATTTGGAACCCTGATGAGAAGATAATCTTTATTTATTAGGATGAAGCAGCCCAATAAATTGGTGGAATATTCTTGGTATTGCCTCATGTAATGTCAGGAATCTTATCCATATATATATAACCAGTGTTCGGGAGTATTTAAAATACAAGTAATTAAAATAGTATTTAAAATACTTGTCAGGTATTTGTATTTTTTAATCAAAATACTTTTTTTATTCAGTATTTTGTATTTGTAATTAAAATACTTTTAGGAAGTATTTTAAGTATTTTAATTACTTTCTAAATTCAAAACAAATGTTGTAATTTAAATAACCCGCCTCACCGCACTTAAAAAAAAACAACAGCGCGAGTCACGTCATCACTCTCGTTAATCGTATCTTGTGCGAGGTGCGACGAGAGGAGGGAAAATTCCAGCGCGTTCCAGCAACGCAAGTCCTCCTTGTAGTGAAGCGTGATTTATTTTTAGTTTTTAATCATCCCGATCGCGTAATCCATTCCGTAAAATTACCGTATATACTTGAGTATAAGCCGACCCGGATATAAGCGAAGACCCCTAATTTTACCACAAAAAACTGGGAAAATGTATTGTCTCGATTATAAGCCGAGGGGGGGGGGGGGATCCACCATTGCAGATAAAAAGTCTGGTCATTTGCATTACAGCTTAGTAACTCCATGTGCCTCCTGGTAATAGCAGTTAACCAACCCCATCATCTTCCTCACATTAACCCCCTGTGTGCCACAAATAAGAGTTACTGATATCTGAGAGACATGGAGGTAATAATTAGGTATCTTCATAATTAAGGTCCTTTATTAGTACCCCCATGTGTCTCACATATTAGTAACCCTTATATTGGGCACACAGGGGTTAATATGAGGGACATGATGGGGTTAACTGCTATTAATGTGAAGCACATGGAGTTACTGAAACTAAATTAACATCCCCAAATGCCTGACATTATTAGGCATAGTAACTAAAGGAAGGTACCTGTATGTTTCTCTTTACTGTAGTATCCTCTCCTCCACGTGACAGACATCTTCTATAGGAATCGGACACAATGAATCCTGGCCACTGACATATCTGCAGGGTAAGCTAACGAACCTCTGATCCATTTTTTGTTTTTATTAAATTTTTTGTTTACCGTATATACTCGAGTATAAGCCGAGTTTTTCAGCACAAAAAATGTGCTGAAAAATCTCCCCTTGGCTTATACTTGAGTCACTGTCAGTGCTCGGGCGCTGCGATGGCCCGTGCGCCGACAGGGACGCTTCAGTTATATGCGGCTCCTCAGGGAGCGCATATAACTGATTGCCGAGTGAGCGCACAGTGTCCGGGCGCTGCGCTGGCCCAGGCACTGTCCGCGATCCCTTCACCTATATGCGACTCTTCCGGAGCGCACACAGGTGAAGAGATACCACTGCGGAGCACAGAGCGAGCGCTCCGTGCTCCGCAGTGGCCTCCGGGCAGTCGCAGACTCGCGGCTGTCCGGAGTTTCCGGCACAGGCAGTGTGGTCATCACGCTGCGTGCGCGGCCTGATGACGTCACCCGCCTGTGCCGGCAAGAAGACAGAGCAGAGCGGAGAGCGCGGGAGACGGAGCAGCGGGGATCCAGGTAAGTGATTGTTTGTTTTTTATTTTGCCTATTATTGCCTACAGCCTGCCTATACCTGCCCTATACCTGCCTTATACCTGCCTACAGCTGCCTATACCTGCCTACAGCCGGCCCTATACCTGGCCTATACCTGCCTACAGCTGCCTATACCTGCCCTATACCTGCCTACAGCCAGCCCTATACCTGCCTACAGCTGCCTATACCTGCCCTAGACCTGCCTACAGCCGGGCCCCTTTAATACCTGCCCAAATACCTGCCTACAGCTGCCTATACCTGCCCTATACCTGCCTACAGCCGGCCCTATACCTGCCTACAGCTGCCTATACCTGCCTACAGCCGGCCCTATACCTGCCTACAGCTGTCTATACCTGCCCTATACCTGCATACAGCTGCTTATACCTGCCTACAGCTGCCTATACCTGCCTACAGCTGGCCCTATACCTGCCTATACCCTGCCTACAGCCTGCCCCTATCCCTACCTACACCTGCCCTATCCCCTGCCAAATGGGGCCATATACCTCCCTATAATCTGCTTATGGGGGACATATAACTGCCAAATTACATCCCTATGGGGCCATATACGTGCCTTTTGGGATATATACCTGCCAATACCTGCATATAGGGCAATATATCTGCCTATAATTGCCTATGGGGGACTTTAAAACTGCCTATATAATTTTATTGGTATCCATTGTTATTTTAAAAATTTACCAGTAGCCGCTGCATTTTCTACCCTACGTTTATACTCGAGTCAATAAGTTTTTCCCGTTTTTTTGGGCAAAAGTAGGTGCCTCAGCCTTATACTCGGGTCGGCTTATACTGAGTATATACGGTAAATTTTTTAAAGTATTTTAGTATTTTGAAAATACTTTTGAAGTAGTATTTATATTTGTATTTAAAATACTTCGGATGAAAGTATTTAGTATTTGTATTTAAAATACTTCAGTCATAAGTATTTTGTATTTTGAAATTTAAAATATTTTTCCCAAAGTATTTTCCCGAACGCTGTATATAACACCAGTTTCACAGATGATGCTATCAGTTTGGGTCATCATACCTGCTGGGCCTGAACTTGCAATCGCAACACACTTCTGTGAAACTAGTCCTAATCATGAATTAGAACAACTAACAAAGGTCCGTAATTATGATTTATTCATGAACAGATATGTTAACATTTTTCTACTGTATTGTGCAATTATGCACAAGTGACAAAAGAAATAGTCTGTTTTTAATTTTCTTCACAAAAACTGCTGATCGGTTGGCAAATTTTTTTTTGATAGGTCATGTTGACAGAAAACCGGCTAGGGAAAGAGGTATAACTTAGTAATGTTGTGTGGAAATAACCCATGGTTCTTAGAATTCCCTCTCTCCAGCATTAGTTCCATCATTTTTGATAAAAGCTTCTAACTATCATTAAAAGAACGACCTCTCACTGGAACCAAACTGTAGAAGACCCTTTAACTTGTCCCAGAAATCATCTTCAATAGAGAAAAAATGGCAAAAAAAATAATAATGCTACAATAAAATATGCATGATCAAATAGATGTGGCACAATATATAGATAAAACACAGTACTAAGTACAAAAATCTGGTCCATTCCGGCCGGAGCCGGGCTCAGACTGGGGGGAGGGCCCATGCTTGCAGGGAATGGATGGACTCGGCAGTGGGCAGAGTCTAGAAGGGCTGGAATTTTTCCTTTGCAGGGCATGCTGGGGAACAGAAAGCAGTCGTGCCCAGCATACCAGAGTGAGTCTCACCCTTCCGCCCAATTTTTGGTTTGGGGTACTTATTGTATCTTTAAGGAATACTTGGAAAAAGTGGTGTTGGGCTTGTATGGGATTTTCTTCTTTTTTCTTTGTTATAGTGGCCTTTTTGGGTGGTTAGGGGCCCACGGAGTTGGTGGAAAATTTGGTGTGATTTAGTCATAATTGTTATGGCACCCACATCTCATAGTGTGTATCTTGGTTGGTCTGGCAAAAGGTGGGGTTCTTCAGGCTGGTATCCCTGGGAGCCGGTGACAAATTCAGACATCTTGTGGCTGTGGTGCCCCTTGAGACTCTGTGGTGCGGCTGGGGCTAATACCCTCAAGGGGTTTGATTTGGTTATTTTTGGGTTTTGCCAGACCTTTTAACTCTGAGGACTCTGCCCCACTGGTAATTTTATGTCGTGCTTGGTTATCAAAGCATATTATTCAATATATATATATATAAATAATATATATTAAATTTTTTATATATATATATATATATATATATATATTTATATAATTATATATTTATTAAGTAATATAAATATATAATTATATAAATATATATATATATATATATATATATATTTTTGTTAATAACATGGAAGCTGTGGCCAAAAGTATCAAAAAGTAAGTGTCATGTCGTTATTTGGAAGAGTTGGGATTAAAATGGGAGTGAGTCTGCAATGCCTAGGGTCATGGTATACCGCACCAAAATAAACCTGACGTGTTTCCCCTGCTATAAGGAAGAATCAGCAGGGGAACCATTAAGGTTTTAGAAAATGCCACAAACAAGCTAAAAAATAAATCTATAAACCAATAGAGATTTGCCAAACACAGTCTATTCCAACACAAATTGTTGCAATTGCCAGATAGAATAGATAGCAGAGAGTAATCACAGTTGCCTCATATGCTTATATAAGTCCAAAAAGAAGTATGCTGGTAAGTTTCTAGTATTTAAGCATATATGCAAGGTGGATTACAATATATAAATATACATACAGTATGTCCAGCAACCTAGAAGACTCACGTGACCTTGACAGTAAACATGATGATGGTTCGGTATAAATATGAACTTTGACAATCAGCTGACACAATATACATTCTGCCTGATACTATCCTATGCCACCTATTTTAGATAATTTTAGGGACAGGATAAAGGCTCTGCTAGTTTTAGTTTATAGTGCAGGGTTACTCTTTTCGGGACGATTACCCTGTATGTATATATATATATATATATATATATATATATATATATATATATATATATATATATATATATACTTGGGCGGTCGATGATCAACTATACAGCTACGTATCTAAGTAGGCCCACCAACATGACAGGGGCTAATATTTCATCTTTTTTTCTCTTTTAGGGTCTTGTCACTATGTATTCTGTGATTTTCGCTTGGATATCGGCTAATATTTCCCAATTCATTGCAACATAAAATTTGTTTTTGAGGCCTCAAAATTAAGGTCACCACAACAAAACCTGATGAATCCCATTATCAGTCAATGGGGACTGTGAAGCAGCATTAGTGTCTGTCTTTTACTTGCTGTTATGGATTCCAAGCAAGGTGTGCATTTGTATGTATGCAGCTATTTCTGTGTGTAGGAATTTGTGTGCATCATTATGTATGCATCATTATGTATGCACATGTATATAATTTATATCTATGTGTAACTGTACTGTATAACTAAACAGCCAGAACAGTGAGAGATAATTGGGGATATACTGAAAGGCCCAACATGTAAATAAGTGAGGTGAGGTCAGATGGCTGCCCCAGATGAATTATCAGCCCCTGGTGGGCCTATTTGGATAGCAAGCTGTGTAGCTGGTCACCGACCCTCCAATTATAATGTTGTTTCCTATGGTGCAGTCATATCACTTACAGTATGTGAATATGTATATGTTTGTGTAGAACAATAGATGCACGTGCATCTGGCCAAAGATACACTCCATTACAGCAATGTGGACACCATTCAGAATGTACATATTGTGGCCATACCATTACTGCTTATTTCATTTTTCATCTTTTTTATGTTGGGGGAGTTAACCGTTTAATTAACTTTGGTAACAGTTTTAAAAACAGAACTTTATAAACCACATGCAATCATTAATGACAGTATTCTTTTACTTATTGTAGTTATTGTAAGAACTTTCTCGCAATATTGTTTCTTATTACCTGGATTACTTAAGTTTTTATTTGACCTTTTAACTTAAATTTCATGACAAAATATAAATAATTTGACCAATCAAAGCTATTGTTCTCCTGAAACATTTTCTCCGGTCATTTATAATTGCTTCCAAATTATTACAAACCAGATGTATAACAGACCTCTTCATAAATGCCAGCACATGGCAGATACATGGATTTTTAATTGAATCGTGTTACTACTGAAGGCCCATGCCTAGAACCGTATTATGAAACTGTATTGTATGGATCATTGAAACGACACCCAAAGATATCTATGATCCCATACTGTGCCTCTGAGATGGGTTCACATATGGGTTTACATGCATTTAAACACTCAATAATCTGATTTTCTAAGTATGCCTTGTTTAACATCGCATTTTTGCATTTTTCTTTGGAAACTTATAAGGGGAATGGAGCATCTTAGTTATGAAGAGAGGTTAAAAGAATTCAATCTCCAAAGGAGAAAAGCCTTCTTCACTATGAGAACTGTGAATCTGCCGAATAGCCACCTGAGGAGCTGGCCACAGCAGGAACAGGTTAGGGCTTCAAGAAAGGCTTAGATATCTACCTGAAACTAAAGAATATTAATATGTACGTAGCCGTATAAAATTCTAGATCCAGTCTGATGGCAACTCCGGGATCAGAAATTAAATCTTCCATAGAGCAGATTGGTTCTTGCCTTATGCGTTTCAAAGCATTCATCAGTAGGGGAAACTAGGCTTAAAAAAATTCCTTATCTCTCTCCCTTCACCCACATTTTCCCCACCCTTGGTTGAACTTGATGGACATGTCTTTTTTCAACCCTACTAACTATGTAACTATGTAATCACTAGGATCTGGTCCCAGAAAGGCCCACTATGGCCCAAATGGACTGTAGAAAATCACAAAACAATGGGACATAATTTACTTAAAACCACAGACACAAGGTCATACATGCAGCTCAATGGCTCGACAAAGAACTGTTCCCATAGGAGGCAATGTAATCCCAGGTGCTACCTAGGAGAAATGTACCAGGTGCAGATAACTAATGAGCAGTTGCTCACACAGTCATCCACTAGGAGGGCAACTGCCTGGTACAATATTGCACATTGTGTGAGTACCAGTTCACACCAGTATGCAGACAATACCTAACAGGGGAGATTGCACAAACTTAAAAAATACTGATTCATACACCTACTATCCATAAGGGGGGATTGCTAGTGTTACAATTGCATATAGATAAGGCTTATAAAGAGTGCTAGCTATACGATTACATGTGGTACACCATGCGGGCTTACAATCAATTGATGACGCTCTTACTATTCGATTGAGTGTGTTTCCCAGCATATTTCAAGTTCCCAATACAAAATACTGACACCCCCTACTCCCCAACATTACAGGACAAAACTGCATACTGGAAAAATATGTAGTTTTGCAGTTGCCCCTAGTAGATGAATGTGTGAGAAATTGTTCATTAGCGAGCTGCACTTGTTAAATTTCTCCCATGTACCACATGGACCATAATACATTCCAACAGATTGGTTATATTATATATGGCTATTCATAAGGAATAAAAAGTAAATTTATACCATCATCATTGTGACACAATTATGAGTTATACAGTCCATTTACAATGATGATCCGCATAGTTCAGTACTAGCAGGTTGTGGCAGCTCCAAACCTTGGTGGCTGAATAAAAATAGGCGGAGACCCTGATTATAAGGAAGTCCCCCAGAAATGTCTATTTTACAGAGGCCAAGACGGAGGATACTTGCTCTGGGGCAGCAGCTTTGTTTGCGCAGGCTCACTGCAAAAAGTAAATTTTGCCCAAAAAGGCAACTGTCAAAAGGAAAAACATTTTTTGTTCCTCAGCGAAAGAGGAAGAGGAGAAATTTCTGATAGGAAGGCAGCAGGGAAACTCGGGAGGACCATGATACTCATTCTCCCTCCTGTAGAGTTTCTCCTTAACATGGAGCTGCCTGGTGGTCTTATAAAGAACCCCCCGAAGCACTAAGCGAAGGGGGACCATGACTTTGGTAAGAGGGAACCTAGAGCTCCATTATAGGTTGGGGAGTTTTGGCGTTATAGCTGTAGGTATTTAAGCTGATGGTTTCAGTGTTTGCCATAGTATATTTATTGTAAGTAGCTTTGAGAAAGGGGATAGGTTTTGAGGAGGGCAGCTTGTAGTCCTGTATTGTGCTAATGTCTCTGTCTGTAGAGTTACGCTCTCTTCTTTCTTCACAGTTACGTCCTGTCTGTGGTGGAACAGCAAAGTCCCAGCCATCCCACCCGGCATGATATGTTACTAGCTGTCTTGCTTAGTTTAAATGGTACGTCCTGGTCTGTGGAACAGCACAAGTCCCTGATCCCACCGCATTATATGTCTAGCTGTCTGCTGACTGCTTAGTTAAATGGTAGTCATGTTGTGGAACAGCAAGTCCCAGCCATCCCACGCATTATTGTCTTAGCTGTCTGTTGCTTATGTTTTAATGGTACGTCCTGTCTGTGGAAACAGCAAGTCCAGCCATCCCACCGCATTATATGTCTAGCTGTCTCTGCTTAGTTTAAATGGTACATTTTTGTCTACATATTTTCGCCCCAGCTCTGTCTTCCATAAATTTATCCTGTTGTTATTTGTATTAGCATCTATCCAGATATCCCCTTGCAAGTTTTTCTCTGTGCAGAGCTTTTGTAGCTCCACCTGTTTTGACACCTGAAGGCCCTAATGCTCTTTTTGAACTCCATCATAGTTGAGTATAAGTTGCAGAGCTGTGGTCTTGGACGAGGTCCTGGGGCCAAATTTCACGTGCCATAATTAGATGTGGCAATTTAAGAAGTGGCAATTTTAGCGATGTGGCATATCCTCAGAATTATCCATAATTGAGCCTTGAAGTGAGCCAGAAGGGAGAAGGGACTCTCGCCCTTTTTGTATGTGCTTACACTTTCTTTGCATATACTCCTTATTTGTTTACCATGCTTTGCTATTTCTATCTACCTTGCAGCCATCTGACTTCCTATCTTACCACACTATTTGACCTCAGACTAGTTTATCCACTTAAGAGTCCATCTCGTCCTTCCCCTCACCTATGTACTCATCCACACGCTATTTTCCCTTTTCAACCACCCAAACCTCCTGCTCACATATTACTGGCAACAAACGCCGCTTCATATTTCTTTACTGACCCCATCTGCTGTCTCTTTTCAGTCTATGCTTCTCAGCTGCAGGGGGACATCTCTCCAATCCACTGGGCCACCTTCCTTTACTGCTTTCATCCCACTACTACTCAGCCTCCCATAGAAACCTTGCTAACCTGCTTCGCCATTTGCTGTACGTCTTTTTCTGCCACTTTTATTTAAGTGGGCTCTATGGAACGCCCGATCGTCTGAACTTACTCATGCTGTTCTATGACCTTTTTCTCTCCAAACTCCCCTCAACTGTGGGCCACCTCAACAGAAACATGGCTCCTGCAATCTGAAACGGCTTCCCTTGCGCTCTCACTATGGTGGGCTACACGTCACCACACCCCAGACCTCGAGAAAACAGGCCGGTGTGGAGGATCGTTGGCATTACTTCTCTCTCCACTACTGCACTTACCTGGTCCTTCCCGCCTGCTCACCTCCTCACTTTCACTCATTGGAGGTCAAACCCTAGGGACTCTTTCAGCCATTTTCTACTGAGGTCGGCAGTTGTCTACTAGACCCCCGGCTTCCTCCCGCTAGTATCTGGATCATTTTGCCGCTTCGGCTCCAACACTTCCTCTCTTCTGAAATAATGCCACTCTCATCATGGGTGATTTAAACATCCCCATTGATGACCCATTTCTCCTTCTGGCCTCACATTTTTCTTTAATTAACATCCTCTCATGGCCTCTCGCTGGTTACTGACTCCCCAACCCACATGGCTGGAACTCTCTGGATCTGGTCTTCTGTCATCTTGCCTCATTTTCTAACTTCACTAATTCACCTTATGCTCTCTCTGTCCACTATTTATCTCCTTCTTTATCACTATTTCTCATGGGGCCTTTCTTCTGGACAAACCTGCCCTCATCCATTCAGAATATCCGCTCCATTAAGACTTAGGAACCACAGACACCTTACAGTCCTCACTGCCCCAATCTTCCTCCTCTCCTGTCCTGAACAGGTGTCAAACGTTACATGAAGACTCTCACAACCACCCTTGACATGTTGGCACCATCAAAACCGCACCACAGACGTCAGACGACCCGCCAGCATTGGCACACCACCTCAGACTCGTTTTCTTCCAGGATGTTCCAGGTGTGCTGTGCGGCTGTGGAGGTAAGTCAAAGGCTACCTGCAGGCCTTTCTCCACTACAAATTCATGCTCTGACCTTTTCCACAATCACTTCACTGTGCCAAATCAAAAATATTTACACCTCCCTCATCTCCACACTACACACAACCAAATAGCCTCTTTTGACAAACTTCACTCACCTCCTAGGCCTAATGCTCAGGCTCGGTCTCTGACCTCTTGCTGCTTGAAGAACTGGCAACCTCACCTTTCAAGACAAAATTTGAAATTTTGCCGGCCAAAAACATCACATCACTATCCCATATTATACACCATCCTGTCCCTCCCCGCTTGTCCTCTAATCCTATCGCTGCATTGACCGACGAATAGAGGAAGATGTGGTCCAGGTTCTTCCTGTCTGCTCGTACCTCCACCCCCATGCTCTACTGACCCCGTTCCATCCCTCCTCGTCCAGTTCTATTTCTCCAGCTGTCCTCTCTCACCTTACTGCTATCTGTAATCCTTCTCTCTCCAAGGGGTTCTTTCCTTCTTCCTTTCAAAACACGGCCCATCTCTATATCAACTTTACTAAATAAGCCCTCTCTGGGTCCCGTCTCTCGTGCTGATTTCTACCGACCTGTCTCTTATCTGCCTTACATTCTCTTAAACCTCCGGGTCGCTTGGTCTACTCTCACCTATAATCGCGTTCTACTCTGCTAACTCTCTTCTTGACCGCTGCAATCAGGTTTCCGCACCACCTCTTACACTCCACGGAAAACTGCATTAGCTGATATGTCTCAATGACCTCCTAACAGCTATTTATCTCTGGGGTAACGATATCCTTTTGCCTTTCTTGGTTCTCTCTGCCGCTTTTTATGTGGACTCTGTGGCATCACTACTGATCCTTCTGCGCGCATGCTCAAGCTCAATTGGCCTCCTGGACTTGGTCTCGCTGGTTCTCGTCCTACCTCTGCTGACCCGCTCCTTCAGTTGTCTCATTTTTACCTGGTCTCGGACTCCTCTCCTAATCCTCTTGCGGTTGGCTCAGTTCCTCAGGGATTCAGTTCTTAGGTCACTCTCCTCTTTTCATTGTACTCAGCCCCAATGGACAAATAAAAAAACCATCAGTAGATTTGGCTTCCAGTACCATCTCTATGCGGATGGACACCCAATTATAAACTCCTCCGTTGACATCACTCCAGCCTTGCTACAAAACACCAGTGGGACTGTCTGTCCGCTGTCTCTGAATAATGGTACCTCTCTCCATGCTGTAAACTAAAAACCTCCAATAAGACTAAACTCTTGTCTTTCCGCCTTTACTAACCAAACACCACACATGCCTATTTCTGTTCTGTATGTGGTACCAACCCATTTCTCCATGGCAGCAGGCCGCTGTTAGGGGTTTTATTTGTATTCTGATCTGACCTTCTCCCCAATATATCCAAGCCCTTGCCCGCTTCTGGTACACCTGCACCTCAAGAATATCTCCAAAATCCGTCCCATTTATCACTGTGGAAACGAACTCAAACTCTCATTACTGCTCTGTATGTTTTCGTCTTGACTAATGCATACTCCTTGCTTTTCGGTCTCCCTATCTGCTAACTCTCCCCCTCTCCCATTCTTGTCCGAATGCAGCAGCCAGGGCTTGTTTTCTCTTCCTGCCGCTATATGATGCTCTTCCCTGTGTCCGTCACTTGCAATGTTGCCCATCCAGTACAGGATACTGTTATAAACTCAGCACTCTTCAACCATAAAGCTCTCCACTGCGCTGCTCCTCCCTACATCTCCTCCCTAGTCTCTGTCTATCGACTCTACCCGTGCTCTCCGCTCTGCTGTTGATATCAGACATACATTCCTCATTCATCCGAACCTCCCATGCCCCCTACAGATTTCACACGGTGCGGCACCAATTCTCTGGACATATGATACCCGCGGCGCGATCAGGCACATTCACAACCATCACAGTTTTTACGGGGCCCTGAAAATTCATTTTCCTCGGTCTGGCCACCAAGGATCCCAACTGCTATCACACATTCTGTCACTCCCTGCACTTGGGCCGTCACAGGCAATTATCTGTATTCGATGTTACCAGTCTGGGATGGCAGGTTCATCCATTTTTTCATGTAAAACACCCCCTAATTTATGAAACATGGCCCCCGGACCATTGTTAAACTTGGGCACTTCTTACCGTAGTTTCACCATACACCCTAATTGATGTAAGCGTCACGAGCCGGAGGGCCCTCACACATTGTGTCTAATGTTGTGTATGTACTTTTATTGTGTAATGGACTGGTATGTTTACCCTTTTGAATTTGTAAAGTGCTGAGGGTGGAATATGTTGGCGCATTATTAGAAAATAAAGATTATTATATTATATTTTATTAGGTATTTTCAATTTTATTATTGATTGAGCTGGTGGGGGTGTGTGATATTACCGAGAGGTGGAGTGGCCTGGATGGAAAGAGTTTACTGTGAGCGTCGGGGTGGGAGGGGTTTAGGTATAGATTATAACTTCTGGTTGTTCCCTTCCTGCTTCCTCTTTCTCTCACCAAAAGCAAGGAAAGATGTCTCTGCCGCCCCCTCAGGGAAGTACAATGCAAGTGTTCACTCACATCACACAGGAGGGGGGTTACTCACTCATACAGATACAGTAGTATAGTATACCATGCTGTAGTGTATATGGGATTATTACATAGGAGTTCATGTTGCACTTGGGTAGAGTATCTGCTCCCTCCCCCTCTCACTGCAGGGTCTGGCTGTAGCTGGCTGTCTGTAAGTATGTATCTGACATTCGTTTTTGCTGAGCCTCTCTTATGATGGAGCTGGGAGGATAACATGTGCTGTTAATAATCTGGTGAGGGAGAAGGGCAGGATGAGGGGGTGAAGGAGTCTTTCAGTGAGGAGGCTGCGAGTGACTGTACAGGACAATCATTGTCAGTGCTGGATGCTGACCCTGTGTGGATGTAACTATTGCGGGGTGCAGGGTCTTAGTTCTCCCTCTGTATACAGAGGCTGGAGATCTGTAATAGTTCACCTTCACAGTGCTGTATACTAAGCCTGGGCTATCACAGGAATGTATGCTGACCCTGCTATGTACAGGGCATTATTCTCCTGCTTAGTATTGTGATTAGTGATATCACAGCAGATGAACTCATAAATAGGACTGCATACTGACCTGCTATGTACAGGTTTTAAACTTTCCTGCTTCGTTTTTATGGTTTAGTGATCGATATATAACCTTTATCTCAGGGCTGTATTGTGACCCTGCTATGTACATGGTATCAGCTCCCCCTTCCTCTACATGGAGTCTGATCTGTACCTGATCTTGCTTTTACCTCTGTGGATACATATTTCATGGGGCATGCTGACTCTCATAGCCCTTTTTTTGTGCTGTGTATATTAACCCTGCTGAAGATGGCTGATAGGGGGTCCTTGAAGTTGGTTTATAATATTTTGGGGTCTCATCACGGTGGTGGTCCCCATGGTTTGGTCTGGCGTCTATGGTTAGGCTCATGCAGGGTGCGGTCCCGGCGAGCCAGTGGTTAAAATTGCCAGTCAGGAGCCGCGCCAGACATGCAGAGAGAGCATTGGTGGAGTCCGTGGGGCTTGGTACGACGAGGTCCCAATGTGGGCCGGACGCCCTTCAGCGGGCGGCACGGGGCTGGCCCTGCAGCATCAAGAGAGACCCCAGGTTACAGCAGACGAGCACCGGGACAGTGGGCAGCAGGGCACCTGCATACTGGCAAATGTGGCTTATGGTACCTCTGAGCCTGTGGTAAAAGCGGCTAGGGGTAATGTGCTCAGAGCATTGATATAAGGCGCCAGATCTCTGTAGCTTCAAGGACCTCCTTCCCCTTCAGTTTGCATACTAACCCTGCTGTAATCAGGCATTTGGGGGGGGGGTGTCCTTTGGAGTTGATTTTGGAGTGTTTAACTTCAGTGTTTTTGGGGTTTCATCACGGGGATGGTCCTCCTCCCCCCAGTAGTTTTTGGTGTGGTCTGGTGATTATGGGGAGGCTCGTGCTGGGTGGTGTCCTGGCGAGCGGCAGGTTAACATTGCCACGAGCCAGTGGTGGAATCGGCTGGGGGTAAGGTGTTCAGAGCATTGATATAAATCGCCTGATCTTTTTAGCTTCAAAGACCCCCTTCCTCTTCAGTTTTGGGATACAAATCCTTTTGTACTAAGGTTCTTAGGAGGTCCTTGGAGTGGGTGCTTAAATTTGGGTTTCCTCATGGGGATGGACCCCACATTGGGTTTTGGTCTGGCGACGATGGGAGGCAACAAGAGCTGGAAATGGTTTTCAGTTCCTTAAAAAAAAAAAAAAAAAAAAAATATAAATATATATAAAATATAAATTGTGAATTTTAAATATGTATATATATATATATTATATTTATATATAATTATAATAATAAATATATATAATATATATATATATATATAACAAAAGTAAATTGGGGTGAGGAGAAATTGGTAGATTCCCTCAGGGATTAATTGTTTTGGAAGATCTGGCGAAGGTGGGCTCTTCCAGGGGTTATCCCTGGAGAGCAAAAAACGGTTGACCGCATCTGGCTTTTCGGGCCCCCGAGCCACTGGAGTACGGCTGGGGGTAATGGTGATTTTTCCCTTCGGGGATTTGGTCCCCAGGTCTCTTAGCACCACAATTGTGGTTTATGTTTGACGCGATCTGGCGAGGGGGCTCTTCCAGGGTGTTATCCCTGGTGAGCAAAAAATGGTTGAGCCAGCATGGCTGGCTTTTTGGGCCTCCGAGCCAGTGGAGTACGGCTGGGGGTAATGGTGTTTTTTCCAACCCTTAGGGGTTTTTGGTCACCAGGTTGCTTAGTGCCAGGATTTGGGTTATGGTTCCTCGGAGCCAGCTGGGGGTAACTGGTTCAGAGTACTGATATGTCGCCAGATTTTTTATCTTCAAGGACCTCCTTCCCTTTTAGGGTGACAAAAAAGAGGAGGATTCACATGGCTCTTATTTAATTTTACCATTATTCTAGTTGGAGTCATCGAAGTTAGAGTCACGGGGCTCTGCTTCTACTACTTATCGGCAGTTACTAATTATTATTTGGATATTGAACAGTTTTTTATTGGGAATATTTGCTAAGTCGTTGGTTTTTAAAAATCTTCATTTTGCTTTAAATTGGGATTTGTTAAAATATGTATGTAAATTATGGTTCCTTGAGGTTTCTCACATTCTAGCCAATGACAATGATCATCTTGGATATGGCTTCCTGATGGGTAGTTGTGATACTTGGGGATAGGGTCCTGTGATGGGGAGAAATGAACTGTGCATTTATGTCTCTCCCCCCTCCTCTGTTTTTCTATAAAGCTTATGAAGATTTCAACCGCCCCTTATATACCTCAAATGTCTCATATTTGTATTAAAAAAAATAAAAATAAAAAAAAATAAAATATTACATCTGTAAATTAGTCTGGCGCTGTGAACGATGACTTAAAGTGATGAGAAGCTTCAAGGACCCATTTTTGGCTGACATGTAATTTTGATGAAGAGATTGTCTATTATTGTGGTTATCTCATTGCTGCCTCATGGTTTTCACTAGGACAAGGCTGTCAGCTATCATATAGAAGCTTGTATCGGCTATACAGCTCTGTAAGCAATCCGAAGAACGGGTAGCATCAAGATGGTGCAGGCCTGCAGCTAGCAATGCAATCAATTTCCAGGCACAGAATGGCGCCCGGACTGCGCCATGTCATTCAGCGATTATGGACGTCAAGAGTAACAGCAAGCAAATGTGTACCACAGTAGGACGACGCTGTTTATTTGGGGGATTGCTCCCCAGAACAACGTGTTGGTCTCTCTCAATGGGGTCCTTTGGTCTGGTGATAACGGCCGGGGGCAGGAGAGGAATTGGAGGGCCCTTGAGTTCAATCTGCACGGCTAGGGTTGAAGGTTATGAGGTTAACTAAAGTGAATGGACAAGGCCCTAGGACTGTTGGGGACAATGTTGTGGAAACTTTCTCTTGGTTCTTTCTATAAGCTGGACAGACGTGGGTTAGTTTATTGTAGGGCTCTATTTGTCATGGCTGTTTAATTGCTGGTTGCTAACGGTGATATTACGTAGTTGTATAGTTTACAGTCGTTGCTTAAGGCTGAAATAATTGTCTTCTTTTGGGTACTTTTTTCGTGGCTTAAGATGCATAGTATGACTGCTGGAGGCGCATATTGGTGCTTGGACTTAGCTGGGAGTGTATGTTTTCTGGAGTCAGAAATACCCTCCTTTTCTATTGCTGGGAAAGATCCTGGGGGCATTGTATGATGAAAAGTGTAACTAATACTGACTGAGTCAGGGTGGTTTAGAGTTTTTTAACTTATTTGGGGGAAATATTAATTGATAGCTCGATGATCAGTCATTGTGAGATAGTGTTTTGTGATTCTCATGCATGCGCCTCAAGTTATGATTCTCTGTGGTGAGGTCCTATTACGGCTCCCCTAATTGGGTTAAAGCCACAGTTGTCTCACTTGAGCTATTCGATCCTTGAACTATTGGATCAGCAGCCCCGATTAGTATGGAGGGGTTATACATCTTTTTTTTTTTTTTTTTTTTTTACCCTTCACTGGTTCATGGATTTGTCGGGTTAGGCCATGGAAGGTGACTTTTGTAGGTAGCTTTGCAGGGCAGATGCAAATTGCTAGTGGTCATTTTGTGAGTTTGGAAATTAGGGCAGTTTTGGTGGGGGGTCGAGCCCTTTAAGGTGTCAAAGGCCTCTCCTGTGGCGGTGCAGGAGTCAGGTGGAAGTTGCAGGTCAAGTTATGGTGGACTAATTTTAACTAATAGAGGATGTTAAACCTCATGGTGTGAAGAGGCTGAGCTTTGGAAGTGGCCAGCCCTTAAGGATGGTATAATGGAATGGGATCCAGGGGCGGGCACGGTGGTTAATCAGGGGTGAGGATCTTCAGTAAGGTCATTGGTGCCCCTAAAGTTATGGCTCTGCTAGAATGGCAAGCCAGAGCGTGCCGCCCCTTTATTGCTGTCTGGCCCGGGTGCTGCATGTCAGACAGCTGGGAATATCACACAATTGTCTAGCACTCCACCTGACTCCCTTCCCCTGTTTGTTGTATTTATGTGGGTTTTAATAAAGCTGTGGCCATTTGACACCAAAAAGTGAATGTGTTTGTGCATTTATTCTTGTGTTTGAATGGGGTATTAGTTAGAGCGGGGGTTCATCCCATATCCAAAAGACATGCTTCCCATAAGGCCCACACCTCTAAGGCCAGGTTGACACCACATAAGTGACTATGTGTGAGATATCCATTGGGGTAACATGAAAAAATGTACCCCGGAGGATACGGCGAGATAACCACAGCAGCCCCATAGATTTTAATTTAACTAGCATAGTCCTATGTGGGCTGCATTCACTCTATTTCCAGGCAGTATGCAATTTTCCTGCAGGACTCAATATTGTTGTCTACTACATTATCGAATCCCACAGGAAAAGCAGATACTGCTTAGATATAGAGCAAACATAGCCCATATAACACTACATTTGCTTTATTAATCTCTATGAGGCTGCTGTAGCTAGGTAGGGGTACCTTTTTTCCCAGTAAAGATACCTAAAACATAGTCAATTATGTCATAGACAAAATGGCGGATCCCGGCGCACGTGGAATCAAGGACGCCAGAGGTTTTGGCGAAGGAAAGCTGTTTATTGTCTAAAAAAGCAAAGGGTTTATCCTTCGCTTGATTAAAACAGACTTAAAAGCCAAACGCGTTTCGCACCTTTCACAGGCGCTTCATCAGAGGCAGCATGTTATCTAAAAAAATGTCTCAGTTTTTATGCAATCAATTCAAGGACCAATGGAGTTCAATTGGCAGGAAGAACTGTCTATCAAGTTACATCAAACATAGTGGAAACATGATTAAAAGGGACAGACTGCTGATTTGCAAGGTATTTAAATCTGACATTATTCATGTATCAACAACCCATACATACATTTAAGATCCAAGGCAGAGTTTCCTAATTCAAAATATCAAATATTTTGTATTAATATATTTTTTATAAAAAAATTTATTTTTGGCATACATCCATGTATATTTGACATGTATTTAAAAGAAAAAATAATTACTGCAATTGAAGAAGGGGAGAATTTACAGCCAGACTTTTCAAAGAGAACATAGAAATGATTTCTTACTGACCCTGAATTCCTGAACGCTGTATAGATGGCACTCAATGAATGCTGTATTTACAGTCTAGCAGGGAGCGGCAAGGCTTCCTGCTTTCATCATTAAAGATTACATAATCAACAGGCGCTGTGTAACTGCAGGAGCTGATGGGTCTTAGGGATAAAAGGCTGTATTTACCCTGTAACTGGGGTTAATACATACTTGCAAACTTTTGAAATTGGCCGGGTTCTATAAGTGCCACACTCAAAATTTGCCTAAACCATTCCACTTTACACAAACACACCCCTTTTATGCATCTGTGTACAGCTTTGGAGGAAAGTGGACTGGGGGATGTGTTGTCACCCAGTTTTCCTGGTCATTGGATAGCCTATTCTGTCTAATCCAAATTTGATCGATGATTGATCAATCAGCTTTGCTCCAGAGCTACTCTACACCAAATAATGTCATGGCAGCATCTCACGACGCTTTGCACTGGCGTCACTGTTATATAAAGTGCAGTTGGTAGCTTTTTAGCATTGAATGTCTGAGGCTTGCCGATTCTCTTAGATGTCCAGGACATCTTCCAGGCACCTCTTTCCAGGCACCTATAGGATGTTTTAACCCCTTAAAGACCGAACATTTTTTTGGTTAACACTTTAATTTTTCCCTCCTCATCTTCCCAGAGCCATAACTTTTTTATTTTGTCATCTACATAGACATATGATGGCTTTTATTTTGCGGGACAAGATATAATTTCTAACAGTGTCATTCATCGTACCATAGAATATACTGGGAAACCGTAAAAAATGTGGTGCAAAATGTGAAAAAAAACGTACTTGCGCCATGTTTGCGGGTGTTTTGCTTTTACGGAGTTCAATATTCAGTAAAAATGATGTTATCTGTATTCTACAGGTTAATATGAATCCAGCAATATAAACATGTATGGTTTTTGTTATATTTTGGTACCACAATAAAAAATTTCAAACATTTTCTATATTGAAATTTATGCGGCCACACCATTTTCTGCGACCCATAACTTTTTTTGTGCCAACACCTAAGGACTTGAATGAGGGGTATTTTTTGCAGGCTGAAATGTACTTCTTGTTGGTACCAGTTTGGAAAACATGCAACTTTTTTATTAAATTTATTCCAATTTTTAGAGGATGTGAAATGACCAAAAAAAACACAATTTTGGGTTTTGGAATTTTTTTTGTTCTACGGTATTCAGTATACAGGATAAATTATGTTGTATTTTAAAAGATCAGACTTTTTTGCACACGGTGATACCAAATATGTTTCATATTCAGTAAAATGATTTATTGTATTTACAGGTTAATATGAATCCAGCAATATAAACATGTATGGTTTTTGTTATATTTTGGTACCACAATAAAATACTTTAACTTTGAGTCCCCCTTTGGTACTTCACCACCAAAGGGCACAATCGTTTATACAGCTTAATGCATTGTAACACAATGCATTATGGTATACAAATATGGCGATTTTACTACTTCCTGCTTGGGGCCAAAGGGATTCCTCGGTCGAAGACTACACAGTCCATTTCCGCACCCTGGCCTTGGAATTAACCTGGAATGAGGCCGCCAAGAAGGGCCTCTCCAGTAGGGTAAAGGACGCAGTGGCTGCAAGAGACCTCCCGACTTCTCTAAGTGAGCTTATTCACTTGGCCACCCGTATCAACGTGCGCTTCGCCGAAAGACAGGAGGAACTCTGTCAAGAATGTGACTCAGTTCGGCCACGTCGGTTTCCTTGTCTGGCTCCAGTTCTCCAGAAGCCTTCCACAGCTTCCCGCCGATTAGCTCATGCAAGTAGACAGAGCCCACCTGTATGAGCAAGAGCGGTCCCGACATCGGGTGGAGAACTTGTGCGTATACTGCCAGTCTGGAGCATTTCCATAGGGACTGTCCGCAATGTCCTCAGCATCCAGGAAACACCCACACCTAGGTTACGTGGGAGAGGCGTCCCTAGGTGCGAATCACCCCTCTCCATGTATGATGATGCCGGTACAGATCTTGACCGATTCTGGGCTCTCGTTCCATGCTCCAGCTCCAGTCAGTGGGGAACTCCTGAGCGACCACATCCAGTACGCAACTAAATCAGTGTCTCTTCATGTGGGGGCCTTGCACAAGGAGAAGACCACGTTTTATGTGCTGCCTCATTCTTCCTCGGTGATCCTTTTGGGGCTTCCGTGGCTGCAACGCCATGCCCCTACGCTCGACTGGAAGACAGGCCAGACTGTGTGAACTGCTGTCTGGTTGCACCTCACCCGGTGCACCCCACTTCTCCATCTGTGCCCCACAAGCCTTTGCCCGGACTACCTGCTGCATATCAGGACTTCGCCGACGTCTTTTTGGAGAAGCAAGCAGAGATCCTTCCAACTCACCGCCCTTATGACTGTCCTACAGACCTGCTGCCTGGTAGTAGTCCTCCCCGAGGGAGGGACTACCCCTTGTTATGGCCGTGTAAAAAAAAATACAGGAAAACCTTAAGAAGGGGTTTATCCACAAGTCCTCCTCTCCAGCTGGTGCCGGGTTCGTCTTCGTGGAGAAGGATGGCTCTCTGTACCCCTGTATTGATTATTGGGGACTTAACAAGATTACTGTGAAGAACCGATATCCTTTGCCCCTGATCACAGAGCTCTTTGACCAGCTTCGCAGAGTGAAAATCTTCTCCAAGATTCTTCTCCTACATTCCCATCCGTATCCGCGAGGGGGATGAATGGAAGACGGCCTTTAATAGACGGGACGGGCATTTTGAGTACCTGGTTATGCCCTTAGGACTGTGTAATGCTCCAGCGGTCTTCCAGCAGTTCGTTAACGATATTTTCAGAGACCTCCTTTATACCTGTGTCGTGGTCTACCTGGATGACATCCTGGTGTTCTCACCCGATCTGGAATCTTATCGAATCGATGTGCGCCAGGTACTTGTCACGATCCAGTCCTGTTTTTATGTTTAACCTGTTTTGTGGACATTTCTGCCTCTTTGCAATATGGCCACCTCAGCTTCAGTGGCCATTTTACCTGCTCTCTGAGGCTATTAACGTGTGCACCTGTGTTCCTCCCTGCCTGAGTATTCAGTTAGAATCTATTTCCTGTCTCCCTCAAGCTTCCAGGCTCTCTTGTTGAAGATCCCTGTGGTCCTTGTATTCCAGAGCCCGGCTTATTGATTTCCTGCAAGCTATTTGCTGCAACCTGACATTCCTGCTTTTTGACCTCTTGTTTATACTTACTGCTGCACATGGGGTCATCCTGCTGACGTAGTCTCCTCAGCAGGATTCCTCTAGTGCTACACAACCTGCATGCTGCCCATCCAGCGCTGCTGCAAGAAACGTCTGCTGACCACCTACGGCTCTCTGCTCAACGGCCGGTCGCCAACCAGCGATGCTGGAGCAAACGTCTGCTGAACACCCACGGCCCTCTGCTCACCGTCCGAACGCCATCCAGCGCTGCTGCAACAAACGTCTGCTGACCACCTACGGCTCTCTGTTCACCGGCCGAACGCCATCCAGCGCTGCTGCAACAAACGTCTGCTGACCACCCACGGCCCTCTGTTCACCGGCCGAACGCCATCCAGCGCTGCTGTAGCAAACGTGAGTCTGCTCTTACTTCTTCTGACGGTTTGCTGCTGTGCACCCCCTACCAGCTACTGGCCGCCATAACGTATCCACGCGAAGCGTAACAGTACTGAGGAGTCTACATGCTAATCACCTCTATGAAAAATTGGAGAAGTACCTCTTTCACCAGACCAGCCTTCCTTTTCTTGGATACATCATCTCAGACAAGGGTTTACAGATGGACTTCGCGAAGTTGTCTGCCATTCTGCAGTGGCCACAGCCAGTTGGCCTTTGGGCCATACAACACTTTCTGGGCCTCACCAACTGCTACCGGCAGTTTATCCCGCACAACTCTACGCTGGTAGCGCCAATTGCAGCTCTCACCAAGAAAAACATCAACCCTAGGCTAATGGCCGCCAGCGGCCGAGGAGGCCTTCGCTAGATTGAAATCAGCATTCTCGGGGGCGTGCCCTGGACCTGCATGGAGGCAGACGTGTAACTTTATAGCTCCATGGAGAGATTGCTAAAACAACCGAAATAAACCTCACCTGGTGATCACAGAAGACACACGGCGAATATCTGAGGCTTTGAAACCCTGCTCCCTGGTCTCAAGCTCCAGTGGAGTAATTTTGCAGCCGTTGATCACCCGTTCTGCGAGGCTCTGGGCCCGGCTGCGCGTGTCCCAAACAGGCGCACCCAGATCTGACCTGCACGGCCGTGAGCAACTGCCATTCACGGGTACTTGACTGCTCTATGCTCCGGCGGCATCTTACCCTCACGCTCACCGGCACCTGAGAAGTAAATCTTTGGCTGAGTACTTACCTAAACCGGAGCCTCCTGCTCCTGATAGTTCCCGCGCTGCCCGCAGACCACAAGCGCAGGTCGGCGCCATCTTAATCCTGCCGAAGGAGCTTTCCTGAGACCGCGGCATGGCAATCCCAGAAGACACACAGCAGATATCTGAGGCTCTGAAACCCTGTTCCCTGCTCTCAAGCTCCAGTGGAGTAATTTGCAGCCGCTGATCACCTGTTCTACGAGGATACGGGCCCGGCGGCGGAAGTCCCGAACAGGCGCGCCCAGATCTGACCTGCATGGCCGTGAGTACCTGCCATTCACGGCAGCTGACTGCCCTATGCTCCGGCGGAATCTGACTTTCACGCTCACCGGCACCTGGGACGTAAATCCCCGGTTGAGCACTTACCTAAACTGAAGCCTCCTGCGCTGTCCGCAGACCACAAGCACAGGTCGGCGCCATCTTAAACCTGCCGAAGGAGCTTTCCTGAGACCGCGGCAATGCATTCCTCCCAGGGGCGGTGAGTGACTCTCTTGTCCTGACCTCTTGCCCGGACACCCTGGTGCCCAGAGGGCCGATGCCTTTATCCCAGCGCAACTGCCCAGTCCAAAGCAGTTACTCCCTACACTCCCTACTCAATGACTATACAGCTCTCAGTAAGGGCAGGCGCCATCTTAAGCCTCTGGCGGCTCTGCCTCCACGTGCATAACTTGCATAAACTACGGCATAAGCTACTTACTGCTGCTATGCTCTCTGCCTTATTACTACTACCCACCACAAATATATAGAGACTACGGTGTCTTACAGTGACTTACAGTGACTTTTGGAGCGTCACTGCTCCCCAAAACAACTATTAGAAGACTTTAGAAGACCCCCTCTGCTTCTATTTAAGCTAAAAGTAATATCCCTCTATAAGCGCCCATCTTCCTTCTATTATTTTACTTTGCTGGATACAGAGACTCTCCAGTCACTAGGGCACATCTTGACCTTCTGCCTAATTCCACCACTCCACTCCACAAAGTACTCAGTGAAAGAGTGAGAAAGTTCATATACAAGTAGGGAGAGACAAAGAGGAGAGTAGGGAAGGAAGGGAGGAAAGAAGAAAGGGGAAGAAAAAAAAATCCAATGCCAGCAATGGGGGGCAAATCTAAAAGGAATGCTAAACCACAGAAGAAGACTAAACTCACGCAGTTTTTCAACAACCCGCAAACAAGTCTCCTTACTCAGAAAGTAATATTACATTTCCGCAACTCTCACCGTCTTCCTCACGAGCTGAATCGGTGGACTTGGCCTCTCAAGATCAGCTAGAAGGCCTTTATTCCACAGAGCTTACTTTACAACGTCTTTTCTCCTCCTTCCGGGATACGCTCCAAAAAGACTTCAAAAATATGATGGGGGACTTCAGAAAAGATATACATTCCTTAGTTTCAAGAACGGAACACATCGAAACGAAACTCGAAGAATTTTTTGGCTCACATAACCTTCTTATAGATGCCAACTCTGCCTTGGAAGATGAAGTGGCAAGACTCTCCGCCAAAGTCTCTGATCTTGAAGACTGTTCCGCTGCAACATTCGCATAAGAGAGACATGCTGAAATCTGGGGCTGAAGTGGTCTGTGCACAAGAGACCCATCTGAGAGACCTAGACGTTTCCAGACTCAAACATAGGAAATTTCCTGTATTTTTTCATTCCTCCTTTTCCCACAAAAAAGCAGGTGTCACAATCTTTGTGAAGGATTCTGTCTCTTTCTCTCTCAAGCACTCCATAATTGATGAGAAGGGGAGATACATTATCCTACAATGTTTGTTAAATTCTATCAACCTTACCTTAGTTTCTGTAATGGGTGGTGCCACGTCCCAGTCCGCGGGTCACGGGCTCACCCTTGTTTCCCTCTGCAGGCGCCCGGTGGGGACGGGTGGTGCCGCTGATCCTGCTTCGGGCTGCCGGCGCACCCGTCCCATCCACTCACCTGACCATGAATCGTGTCCGGCGCTCTTCCCCTGCCGGCCGGAATGCGCATGCGCGCTCCCTAGTGCGCACGCTCGTTCATGTGAATTTAAATGAACAGCGCGCCGGTAATTGAATAATTGCCGGGCGCTGACCCTATATAGTGTATGTGTCCACAACACTTCCCTGCTGGATTTTTGTTGCCTCCGTGCCCTAGAGAAAGCGCTCCTGTGTGTTACTGCCTTGCCGTTTATTCTGACCTCTACCTACGTTTATCGACTCTGAACCTTGCCGCCTGCCCTGACCCTCTTGTTACGTCTATTGACCACGAACCTCTGTCACCTGCCGCCTGCCCCGACTACACCTACGTCTCACTATTTTGTACCACGCTACACCTCGGCTGCCACCGCAAGCAAGTCACGTCAGGGATAGCGACCTGGTAGACTCCAGCCACAGCAAGTCCATCCCACTTTGCGGCGGGCTCTGGTGAAAACCTACTTAGATTCCGCTCCCTGGCATGGCTTACACCATCGCTTGTGGCCGTTACAGTTTCCCTATATGCGCCTAACAAAAGACAACATAAATTCATAACACAGGTACTGAACAAAACTAAACAACTTCAAAATGACATCCTCATCCTCTGCGGTGATTTAAACGTAGTTATTGACCTGCACCTTGACAAATCGCACCCCTTGAGAAACTCGCAAGGTTTGCAGGAGTTCTTAAAACAGGAACAGCTGCATGATACTTGGCGATATTCCCATCCTAACGATTTAGATTTTACCTTCTTCTCCACCCCTAATTGCTCCTTTTCCCGAATAGATTATTTCCTTATTAATAGACAAGCCCTCTCCAAAGTCTCCTCTACAGAAAAAGGCACTCGGACTTGGTCAGATCATGCGCCTATATTCCTTACCCTGCAAGGTAATCTCCCCCCCACCATATTCCCTTTGGAGATCAAATAACTTTCTCCTTAAGTCGAATTTGATTGTCCAAGAAAGTAAGACATCTCTGCAAGAGTATTTCAATCTCAATTCCATTTCAGTCTCTTTTCCAGCCACGCTCTGGTGTGCTCACAAAGCGGTCATCAGAGGAGTATTCATTAAACTTGCTTCCAGAGAAAAACTCAAAAGGGTACGTGATATAGACAATCTCTTGGATAAAATTAGAGCACAAGATGACCTGGCCAAGAAAACGCCTTCCCCAGCAGTACTAGTTGAACTGGCATCCCTCAAACATAGGCTGAAAATTTGATGCCTTAATAAATACGAAGCATCCCTATTAAGACTTAAATGGAACTTTTATCTCCAAGGGGACCATCCGGGTAAACTCCTTGTGGGACGAGTCAAACAAATTCAGGCCAGATCTAGAATCTCGTTCCAATCTTCTGGTAATCAGAAAGTATTTGACCCTCAAAACATTGTGGACTATTGCCCACTATTATGTGTCCCTTTATAACCTGAAGGTCGATCGTTCCCTTCCTCCAGTTAATTCCCACTCCACGCAAGCTTTTTTAAATAAACTACAGCTCCCCCAACTATCTGAAGAACAACTGAGGCTTTTAAACGCCCCCATTACTCTGCAGGTGTTAGAGACTACGGTAAATGAAAGAAAACTAAATAAGTCCCCTGACCCTGTCCCCCCATTAACTAAACATTTTTAACTCCTTCATGCTAGGCAACCCCCTTCTGGATGAAATGTTTTTCGCTACAATTGTAAGTATACCCAAACCAGGGAAATCTCCAGATATAGTAGCAAATTACAGGCCAATATCCCTCCTCAATTGTGACATTAAGCTCTTTGCTAAAATCCTTGCTAATAGAATTAATATCATACTTCCTTCTCTAATTAACCCTGACCAAGTGGGTTGCCCACTCTCTCCTTTGATTTTTAATTTATGTATAGAACCCCTAGCGGAGATGATCCGCCAATCCCCGTCCATCTCAGGTATTTCCATAGGCCCTGAATTTCATAAAGCCAGTTTATATGCAGATGATGTTTTGATTATGTGTCGAGATCCAGAATCCTCTGTACCGGCCCTATTAGATATCGTGAACCTCTACTCACGGGTCTCCTACTACAAATTGAATATTTCCAAATCTACAATTCTCCCACTTAATTGCTCTCAAACGTTCCGCTCAGCTCTGTCCAAATATAAATTTTAATGGTCCAACACACATATCGCATACCTGGGCATCAAAATGTATTTACTCGGACCTTCCTGAAACTATTGCAGTCAATTGGGACGACCTCCATACGGCTCTCTCAAATAATATTACCAAAATGCAACACGGTTCTTTATCAGGGGTAGCTAAAATCAATCTGGTTAAAATGATGCTCCTACTGAAATTTCTCTACATAGCTAGAGTACTGCCCTTTGTAATTTCAAACCCTTTACTAAGTAAACTTCAATCTTTACTTTTACGCTTCATTTGGAATGCTAGGAAACCCAGATTTAAGAGGCAGTATCTTTACTTGAAGAAGCAACATGGAGGACTAGCTGTTGCCAGTTTGAAATTATATAATTTAGCTTCGATCCTCGAACCTGTGTTACATTTGTGGTCTACTCATTCCTTTAACCATTGGGCCCATAATGAAAATCACTTGGTCTCCCCGGGTTCTATTAAAGATCACTTATTAGCACTACTACAGGGCTTCCCCCCCTTCCCATTTCCCTATACAATTATCCTACCACTCAACACTTAATTCCAGTCTGGCACCAATTTGTGGCAAAGACTCGTGCAGTACAGATTTAAAAAGATAACTGCCCTTTATCCATGTTATTTGGTGTAATTCCCAATATACCATTGAAGCAGTGGGTAGCCAGAGGAATATGGTAGATAGGAGACCTTTTCACAGATGGAATATTTAGATCCTTTGAAGATCTCTCTCATTCTTATGGGATCCCTAGATCTCAGTTTTTCATGTATCTCCAAATCCGCCACGCAGTTAATGCCATCCCCTCGTCTCTGTGTTCAAGGGCCAATACCCCATTCTATCACTTCCTGCTCTCTTCTGATAAATGAACCAGGGGCCTCTCAGCAGCTTACTCTACCCTTTCAGACACTGATTGATTCACAAAACTTGAATATATGACGAAGTCGGAATCAGAATTATCCAGAACTTTCTCCATGGAGGATTGGTGGTTGGCGGCAGCCTCAACTTCCAAACATTCTAATTGTATTAATCATACAGAAATATCGAGGAAGTTACACTTTAGATGGCATCTCACTCCGAACCGGTTAGCCCACATGTTGCCGGGCTCATCCAAAATGTGCTGGAGAGGTTGTGGGTCGTTAGGCTCCTTGTCTCATATGTGGTGGTCATGCCCAATAGCTAGAGGTATTTGGGAGGAAGCTGAGAAACTTATCAAGGATCTCTATCACACTGGTTTAGCATTGACTCAGTAATTGGCCCTGTTGGATATAACTATTTGGGATATACCTCTCTCTCATCAGATGGTTATTCAACATATCCTTATAGCAACCCATCTTACCACAGCCTCCCACTGGAAGTCTCCCGTTTCTGTGAAGGTGAAGGAAATTGTCAACAGGTTTAATTCCCAGTTCCATTGTGAGACATCTTTGATAATCCCTCCCCATCTGGTGCCCAAGAGGAAATCCCAGTGGAAAGTTTGGATAGAGTTTCCTTACATATTTCCCTACTGAGCTCACGGATGTTGTGGCCAGGGCCCTGTGGACCTCCTCATTTCCTATCTGCTCCAGTTCCAGATGAACGTGCCATGGGAGATTGGAAGGCTCTCTTACTTATTTCCCTAACTTTGCTAAACTCTGGTCAATATTAAATTTTTTTTCTTGAGTATATACATGGCATGTTTTGTTTTGTTTACCCTGTCTTGTTTACTCTGTTTTGTTTTATTTGCATTTTATGTATTCTTGATTGTCTTGGACCTTGGCCCGCTTGATTATCCTTAAAATCTCAATAAAAATCGAATGATTCAAAAAAAAAAAAAAAAGAAATCAGCATTCTCCTCCATGCCTATTCTGTCTTGACCAGACACGGAGAGTAAATTCTCTCTATAAGTTGACGCCTCTTCGATCAGGGCCGGTGCGGTTCTCACGCAAAAAGGACCTAGCAACAAGATGGTCACGTGTGGCTTCTTTTCCAAGACGTTCTCCCTTGCAGAGAAGAATAACACCATCGTATACCATCAGGGGCCTGGAGTTGCTGGCCATCAAGCTGGCTTTGGAGGAATGGCACTACCTTCTGGAAGGAGCTCGGCATCCTATCAACATCTATTCTGACCATAAGAAACTCCAGTACCTCCAGACAGTCCAGTGACTCAATCTGTGTCAAGCCAGGTGGTCCCTCTTCTTTTCGCGGTTCAACTTCCAGATACATTTCCGTCCCACAGAGAAGAACATCAGAGACGATGCCCTCTCCCATGCCTCTGATGTTATCGGGGAAGAAGTGATCCCTCAGCACATAATAATCCCTGAACTTCTGGTCTCTGCAGCTCCCATTGACCTCCAGCGTGTTACCCTAGGAAAAACGTATGTGCATCCTGCGCTCCGGAGGAAAATTTTGAAGTGGGGACATTGCTCTTTAGTGGCTGGACACCATGGTGCTCGTAAATCTTTCTACTCACCTTCCATTTCTATTGGTGACCAGATCTTGCTAAAGACGTTAAAGAATTTGTAGAGTCCTATGCTACTTGTGCCCGCGATAAGACGCCTCGCCACAAACCTGTTGTCCTGCTAAAACCTCTGCCTATTACCATTACTCCTTGGTCTGATGTGGCAATGGATTCCATCACCGATCTCCCTCCCTCCTCTGGTAACACCGTTATCTGGGTGGTTATGGATCGTTTTTCTAAAATGTTGCATTTTGTTCCTTTGCCAGGCTTACCCTCTGCTCCTCGCCTTGCCAGCCTATTTTTCTTACAGATCTTCCATCTGCAATGGACTCCCCAAGCATATTGTGTCAGATCGGGGCATCCGGTTCATTTCTAGATTCTGGCGTGCTCTCTGCTCTCAGCTGCAGGTAGAGGTGTATTTCTCCTTGGCCTACCATCCGCAGACAAATGGCCAAGTAGAAATAGTTAACCAGGTTCTGGGGAGCTACTTGCTCCACTTCGTCTCTGCATGAGAGGACGACTAGTCCAGCTTGCTTCCCTGGGCAGAATTTTCGTACAGCTCCCTGGACTCGGAGTCCGCTGGTGCCTCTCCCTTCTACATTCGTGTACGGCCAACATCCCCGCCCACCGCTGCCTATTTCATTCCCGTCCGAGGTTCCTACTGCAGATGCTTTGGTCCATTATATGCTATCCATTTAGAACCAGAAGCGCCAGTCTCTGCACTGAGCTTCTATGCGTATAAAGACACAGGCAGACAAGAGTAGAAAGCCTTCCCAGGTATTTTCCCCTAGTGACAAAATGAGGCTGTCGGCCAGGTATATTCGGCTCAAGATTCCTAGCTACAAACTGGGTCGCCGCTAACTGGGACCATTCGAGGTACTTAAATGCATCCATCCTGTGGCATATAAACGCCAGATTCCGTCTGCTACGCATATTCCGAATTCCTTCCACGTCTCCCTGTTGAAACCTCTGGTCCTGAATCGTTTCTCTCGGGAGGTCATCCCTCCATCTCCCGAAGCTGATTCCACCAACATCTTTGCAGTTAAAGAGATCCTGGGTATGAAGATGATCAAGGGGAAATGGCACTTCCTTATCGACTGAAAGGGGTTTGGGCCTGAAGAGAGGTCATGGGAGCCGGAAGACAACATCTTGGACTATGAGTTGGTGCTGAAGTTCCTCCGGACCAGAAAGAAGGGGAGGCCAAAGGGGGGGTACTGTTGTGCAGCGGGCCACAGCTCGCTTGTTGGGCCACATGCACACTCAGGACCCACACCCCCGACTCACTGCCGGAGACGAGTGGTGCTGCGGTCCATTTGCCGGGCTGCGGGCGCGCTTCTGTTACAGCAGGAACTTAACTGACCGCACTCCTGCTCTTCCGTGCTCCTTTGCCAACTGGTGCGCGTGCTACCGTTCTCTAGGGCACCTGCGTGCCGACTCCCTAAAGTTTAAAAAGCCAGCACACCAGTAATTGGTGAATCGCCGGACGCTGACCCTATATATTCCGGTCATCTCCCTTTGTTCCCTGCCGAATCTTTAGTGCGTGTAGCCTATTGAGAAAGCATTTCCAGAAGCCTTAGCCTTGTTACGTGTACCGAACCGTCTGTTTCCATCTATCAACCACGCACCTTTGCCGCCTGACCTGACCTTCCTGCCTGTCCCTGACTGCGAGTTTGCCTTACGATTTTGTACCTCGCTGCACCTCGGCTGCCTCCGCAAGCAAGTCACGTCATGTTCACATCTGATTGTCTGAGTAGTATGTTCCTTAGTATATAGTCAACCACACAGGTCACTTGTGGCCCTTGGTCACTATGGCCCTGCTCAAAGTGTGACCGCTCTAAGTGTGAATTAAAACCAGAATTAAACCAGGATTGAACAAGGATTGCAAGGTAACAGCTACTCATTTTTTACTAATAGCTTGCTAACGTATCTCCCACTATGCTTTTCCTTTACACAATTATCTCAATCTCCACTTTCCTTACACTAATTGCTTATCCTGAAAAACCCTCACTGGGCAATGAGCTCTACATCTCTCCATGCATTCTACCCTCTCATCTGTCTGCTGCAACCAACCTCTTCCCCGCTGTTAATGCCTTCCACACCGATCCGACGCTGCCAACAGACCGGCTATCCTATTCCCACCTGCTCGCCCTCTCTCTGCTCCTATTGGCTTCTGGGGACACATCCTCTAACCCAGGGCTCTGTCAGCACATTCCCACCATTGTCTCTGCCTTTTCTAAAAGATTCACCACTACAAATTCCACTAACCCCGTCAACCTGAAGGACATACCCTTGACCCCTACTCCCCCGCTCCCGCTCCCTCTCCCTGGAGCCCTTTGGAACCCCCGGTCTTTATGCAGTAAACTCTCCTACATACATGACTTGTTCATCTCAAGAAATTTACTTTTCCTTGGTCTGACTGAAACCTGGCTTATATCCTCTGACACAGTCTCCCCTGCCGCACTCTCCTTTGGCGGCCTCCAACTTGCCCATACCCCTCACCCTGGTCACAAGCATGGCGGCGGTGTTGGCCTCCTCTTATCTGACACTTGTTCCTTCATCCCCACCCCACCTCTGCCTTCCCTAACACTCTCCTCCTTTGAGGTACACTCTGTCCGCATCTACGCCCCCTCCAACCTCCAAGTGGCTGTTGTAAACTGACCACCAGGCACTGCAACTGCCTTTCTTGACCACTTTGCTTCCTGGCTTATTCATTTTCTCTCCACTGACATTCCCACTATTATCATGGGAGATTTTAACATCCCAATCGACACCCACCACTCTGCTTCCAACAAACTCCTTTCACTCTGCTCCTCCTTTGACCTCTCACAGTGGACCTCTGGAGCCATTCACAAAGATGGACATACACTGGACCTCATTTTCACCCTCCTTTGCCCCCTATTTGACTTCTCGAACTCTTCCACCCCATATCTGACCACAATCTGCTTACCTTTCCAACCATCTCCACTCCACCTGCTCCTCCGGTCTCACAACAAGTACACCCCCGCAGAAACCTACAGAATCTTAACCCTCGCACTCTCTCTGACTCTCTTGCACCCCTCACTACCCTATCCTCATTTAATGAGCCAGAAGCAGCAACCGCCTTCTACAACCACACAATTGGCACCATCCTTGATTCAGTCGCTCCTGAATACAATCCGCAAACTCAACAGACACCCCTGGCACACAGCCTCCACTAAACAACTTAGGCGAGCTTCCAGAATCGAAAGAAAACCCAGTCCACCGCTGACTTCACCTCATACAAACAATCACTACATACATTCAAATCTGCACTTGCCACAGCCAAACAGGATTACTTCACCACTCTCATATACTCCCTGTCTCACAACCCCAGACAATTATTCAACACCTTCAACTCTCTCCTCCATCCACCAGCACCGCCTCCTCCATCTCTCATTTATACAGATGACTTTGCCATTCACTTCCTTCACAAAATTTACATCATCAGAAACAGATTCAGCCCACAGTACCCAGCACCCTCTTCTATATCTGCACAATGCTCTTCCCCCTTAGCTTGCTTCCCCACTGTTACTCATGACAACCTTTCCTCTCTACTGTCCAAATCCAACCTCACTACCTGTAATCTTGACCCACTGCCATCCCACCTCATCCCTGACCTTAGTGCTGCTATCATCCCAGCACTCACCCACCTGTTCAACCTATTGCTAACCTCTGACATCTTCCCTTCCTCTTTTAAACATGCTACTATTACACCCATCCTTAAAAAAACATCCCTTGACCCCTTCTGTCTGTCCAACTCTCACCCAATCTCGCTGCTTTCTTTTGACTCCAAACTCTTCGAGCAGCACGTCTATCTTCAACTGTCCTTTCATCTTTCCTCCAACTCTCTCCTCGACCCACTACAATCTGGTTTCCGACCACACCACTCTACCAAAACCGCCCTAACCATGGTCACCAATTACCTAGTAACTACTTAAGCCTCACACCATTACTCTGTGCTTCTCCTTCTAGACCTGTACTCTGCCTTTCTCACTGTCGACCACTCCATCCTGCTACAAATCCTCTCCTCCCTCGGCATCACGGACTTGGCTCTTTCCTGGATCTCCTCATACCTCACTCCTCATACATTCAGCGTCTCTCATTCTCGCTCCACCTCCTCCCCCCGGCCACTCTCTGTTGGCATCCCCCAAGGGTCAGTCCTGGGCCCACTACTCTTCTCTCTTTACACTCTTGGCCTTGGTCAGCTCATAGATTCACATGACTTTCACTACCAACTATATGCTGACGACACACAACTCTACATCTCCGGCCCATATGTTACCACTCTTCTCTCCCGGATCCCAGACTGTTTATCATCCATTTCATCCTTCTTCTTCTCCCGTCTCCTAAAACTAAATGTGGAGAAAACTGAAATCATCTTTCCACTGTTCCACTCCATCCCTCCACATGATCTCTCTATCTCAGTCAATGGTTGTACACTATCACCTATTCCGCAAGTCCACTGCCTTGGGATAATCTTCGACTCCTCTCTATCCTTCAAACCACACATCCAAGCCCTTACCTCTGCCTGCCACCTCCACCTGAAAAATATATCTTGCATCCGCTCATTCCTCAACTTTGACTCTACAAAAATGCTGGTCCATGCCCTCGTCATCAACCGCCTAGACTACTGCAGCATCCTCCTCTGTGGCCTCCTGTCTAGCACTCTTGCTCCCCTTCAATCCATCCTCAACTCTGCTGCCCTTCTTATTCACCTCTTTCTTCGTTACACTTCTGCCTCTCCACTCAGCCAATCCCTTCACTGGCTACCCATTGCCCAGTGAATCCATTTCAAGTTACTAACCATGACCTACAAGGCTCTCCATAACCTCTCCCCTCCATACATCTCTGCCTTAATCTCCAGATATCTCCTCTCACTCAATCTCCGCTCCTCACAGGACCTTCTTCTCTGCTCTCCTCTTATCAGCTCCTCACATAACAGTCTCCAAGACTTCTCCCGTGCTTCACCCACATTCTGGAACTCACTTCCCCAATGCATCAGACTCTCCACCACCTTCACCTTCACCAGGTTCAAAAGCAACCTGAAAACCCATCTTTCAGGATTGCCTACAACCAACAATAACACAGCAGCCCCTGTGCTACCCCACAAATATGTCTGCCCTTGCCTTCTGTCTCTTTCCTCCTCCTCTGTAGAGAGTAAGCCCTCACAGGCAGGGCCCTCTCCTCCTCTGTGCCAGTTGTAAGTCATTCATTGTTATCATTGTACTTGTTTGACATGTGTTATGTATGTAACCCCCCTTTATAAATGTATAGCGCCCTGGAATAAATGGCGCTTTAATAATAACAATGGGTAGCGACCTGGTTGAATCACGCAGCAGCAAGTCCATCCCGCTTTGCAGCAGGCTCTGGTGAATGCCGGGACCCACTTAGACTGCGCTCCCTGGCGTGGCCACCGCTGGTCCAGTGGATCCACTACTCCAGGTCATTACATTAATATGTGAGCCCCTATTTCAGGGGAAATCAGCAGTGAAAAAATATTTTTAATATTGCATTATTTTACCTTATTGGAGACAATGGGCCTATGTATGAAAACTGTTTGCCTTAAGACTCTCTTTGTTGCCCATAGCAACCAGTTAAAGCCCATAGCAACAAATCAGAGTTCAGCTTTTACAGCTAGATAGTTTTCATACATAGGGCCCAATGTGTAAAATAAATAAACAAATAAATGAAAGCAAAGGAAATAAAACAAAAATATTAAAAAAAGAAAAAGAACCCCCACTGATTAGCCCAAGTGACAACTTTTAGCCTTATCCCAGACAACCTAAAACTATACATCACCTAAATAAAAATGACCATAACAAAAAGGGGGACCCACTTTGAAAATCAAGTAAAGTGGGACTTGTTGCTATAAAAAGAGACTGCAAAAATAAAAAAGTTTTACATTTAGTTATTGAGGGAAATGATCCAATGCACCAAACATATTTGTAAGTAGCAAAAGTATGTGAACTTTTGCTTTCAATATCTGGTATGACCCCCTTGTACAGCAATAGCAGCATCTAAATGTTTCTGGTAATTCTTAACTATTCTTGCATTGACTTGGAGGAATCTTAGCATATTTCTTCTTACAAAGCAGTTTCAACCCTCTTATGTTGGTGGATTTTCTTCCATGATCTGTTCACTTCAGGCCCTTCCACAACATTTCTATTGGATTAAGTTGTGACTTTGACTTGATCATTCCAAGACTTTAAATGGGTTTTCCGACACAGTAAAATGTTTGTTTGTCTGTTTGGGCATGATGAAAAATAGAAGATAGAAAGAATACTTAACTCGTGGACATTCTCGTTCCTCGTCATGCTGGTCCTGGTGATCTCAGCTGTAACTGTGAACGATCATCGTTCACGTAATAGTTGCAGCCATTCACAGGCCTAAGTGGTCATGTGCACATGACTATTGGTTCTTTTCATCTACCTTTTTATCTTGTAGGACTGAAAATCTGATGTAGGACTGAAAATTTTAAATAGTTTTAGGTTACATTTATGCAGAATTGTAGAACATTTTGAAGGGTTCACAAACTTTCAAGCAGTCATTTAGTTACAACAGTATCACAATTACTGTTTTCATTGTTGGGGTCAAATAACATGTGGTTATTCATTTTTACCACATAAATTCTAATTGGCACTTGACATTTTAGACTTTGTTTTTCCCATCTGGATCACTGCTAGTTCCTAGATGTAGCATAAATAGTATTTATATAGCTGAGTGATTTGCCTCTGTGTCTAGGTGTTCACACTTGTTCTTTGCAATATGTTATTTTGTTCTGCAACTAATCTAAACTGGTTGAAAAACTGATTCAAATTGACATTTAGGCTATGTTCACATTTGCCTTGAAGGTCTCTGCTGCAAATTCAGTCTCATTTCACTGGAAAAATGGAGCTACATGCATTTTTTTGACAGAATGGCAGATGGAGCAAAAGTCATAATGCGCATACCCTAATTTTTTTCACTTTACCTGAGTATATTCAATTTTTATTATTGCTATTTTTAGAAATTTTAAAGTGCCATTAATTCCAGGGTGCCATACATGCAAAAAGGGGTCAATAATACAATAATAACTCTTAAAAACTAACAACTTGTACAGAGTGAGAGTGACCCCAATCTACAAGGGAGGAAAAATGACATGTTTGTATGGTGGATTAGCATCAGCAGGATCATTGTAGGTTGTGGGCTATCCTGAAGAGATGGGTTTTCAGGTTACTTTTTCAAGTTGTAAAGGTGAGGGGATGTTTTATGTGTTGTGGTAGTGAGTTCCAGACATATTTTAGAGACAATTGTATGAGGAGTTGACAAGTCTGAGAAATTTGTCCTCTGGGGATCGAAGAGCCTTTTATATCATGCTGGCAAATATATAGACACAAAGGGATTTGCAGAGAGGAGAGACAAAGGAGTAATGTGTAGAGAGGTAAATTCACTGTGCAGCAGAGTTGAGGTTGGATTGAATGAGAGCAAGAATGGTATATTGGAGACCCCAGAAAAGGATGTTGCAGTAATCTAGATGGGAAATGACAAGGGCATGGACTACCATTTTTGTAGAGTTAGGAAATCAGCAGATTTGAGAAAAGTTTTTCAGGAGGACGTGGTAGTTGATGGTAAGGGCTTGGATGTATGGTTCGAAGGACAGGACAGCCGACTTAGAGGACTTGAGTAAGCATGACACCATTAACTATGATAGATAAATCTGGTAAGGAGGTTGAGTGGGATGGTAGAAAAATTATGAACTCTGTTCTCTCTATGTTGAAATTTAGAAAACAGGAGGAGAAGGTAGATATAAATAATACACATTCAAGGATCCTAGAAAGCAGAGAGTTGACATCTGAGCCAGAGATATAAATTTGAGTGTCATTGGCATAGAGGTGGTACTGATGCTATGAACTGACCTAGGCCAAGAGGGTACATAGAGAAGAGTAGAGGGCACAGGACTGGCCCCTGACGGACATTGAGTAGATGGTAGAAGAGTGAAAAATACTAAGCTTTCATTTGGTTAGGATCCAGAAAAGGGCAAAGCCCATGATGAGAAGGGATGAGGGAATTTGTAGGAAGGAGTAGTCAAATGTGTTGGAAGCAGCGGACAAGTCTAATAGGAGGAATACAGAATAGTGGCACAAGGCTTCTTAAGAGGTGTTAAGTCATTATTGACTTTAGTTTGGGCAATTTCAGTAGAATAGTGGATCAGAAACCAGACTGCAGCAAGTCGAAAAACGTGTTCAACTAGAGATGAGAGGAAAGTTCACAATATACATGTAGCTCAAGGAGAGTAGCCAGAAGTGTGATAGTTGAACAAAGAGGAGGAAACAAGGGATGGCTTCTTGAGGAGGGGCATGATGGTTGCATGTTTGAAAGAAGGGAAGACAGCAGAGGTAAAGAAAAGATGGGTTAGGGCTGGGATAATCACAGTACTAAGGTTTCAGGTGAGTGTGGATGGTATTTATCCAAGATAGCAGATAACAAGGTTGGATTTATAGATTATTGTGGAAAGCTTTTCATAAATAAAAGTGGAGAAGTAGGGAGAAGAGCATTATGCAGCTATATAGATGAATTGTCGTGACCTGTATGTTGAAGCTCTTTTAATGATGTTGATCTTGCTTTTAAAGTGTATGGCAAAATGTTCTGCTGAAATGAGAGATGTGGGATGGGACACTGGGGATGGCCTGCGCTGAATGTGTTAAGTAACTGAAAAGATATGCTAAGGAAAAAACAGTATATCAGATCATTGGCTTATGTGGATTGCTGGGATCAGTGGTGTCATTGGAAGCAGACATACCTGTGAATAAGAGAGTGGATGGTCAAATCAAATGGAGATAGAGAGTGTATTCAATAATGCTACATTCTGGCATAAAGCAGCCACTTCCTGTCCTCAATGATAAAATCTAATTATGAAAGATATATAAATACCGATCATGATAGAACAGATAAAGACTGTTGAATTGACTCAATGAGTATCTGAAATAAATGAAAAAATCACCAACTCATCTTCCATGTTTAGGTTTTTCGAAGTAAAAAGTAAAGCTAAGTTTAAATCTGTATTGGAGATTCTTGTCAGTGCATCTTCAACAGAATCTATAATTTTGCTGACTACTAAATGTTGCAGCATGCTCCCCTTAATTTTTTTGCCAATGACAGAAAGTATTTTTTGCAAATGACAGAAAGTATTTTTTTGAAAATTTAACAAAAAAGCATGAGGCCGTAAACTACCCCCAAAATTGTAAATTTAAAAAAAGTCCATTTTTTTTTGTGTTATTGTCAAGTGGGGGGGCAGCATTTTTGGATTTCTGGACAAAAGTCTTGTAATTTTGTTAAAGTTGGCCTATTGCTATAGCCCCAGGTTAAGATTTTAAATTGGCAAAACATGTTTTCCCCCAACAACTTCCAATTTTGCTTAAAAGAAATTTAATCTAGCACCCCATCTGGGGGTCTTACGGGTACACCAGTATGCATCTAACAAACTTTTTTCCCTTTTTTTTTAAAAAATTTGTATTTTTTTTTTAAAATTGGCCCCAAGAAATACGGTAGATCTAAAAACCCAACCCAAATTTTTTAAAAAAATATTTATTTTAATTTTAAGGCAAACAAAAAACATAAAAATTTTTAAAAAAAAGACAATGGGTTTTTCCCCCCCCCCCCTTTTTTTTCCCAAAATTTTAAAAAAAATTTTTTTTTTTTTTTTTTTTTTTTTTGGGGAAAAAAATTTTTTTTTTTTAAAAAAATTTTTCCGGAAATTTTTTGGGAAAAGAAAAACCCCCCAAAAAAAAAAAGGGGGGTTTTTTGGGCCCTTTTTTTTTTTGGTTTTTAAAAAGGGTTTTTTTTAAAAAAAAAGGGGGGGTTTTGGGCCCTTAAAAAATTTTTGGGGAAAGGGGAAAAACCCAAAAACCCCCAAAAAAAAAAGGTTTTTTTTTTTGGGGGGGGCCCCCCGGGGGGGGGAAGGGGGCCCCCCCCCAAAAAAAAAAGGGAAAAAAAAATTTTGATTTTTAAAAAAGGGGAAAAAAATTTTTTTTTGGGGAAAAAAAAGCAGCATTTTTTAAAAAAAAACAAGGGGGGGGCCGGGGGGGGGGGCCCCCCGGGGGGGGAAACAAAAGGGGCCCCAAAAAACCCCGGAAAATTAAAGACTTGGGAAAAAAGGGGGGGAAAAAAAAAAGGGTTTTTAAAAAAAATTTTTTTAAAAAAAAAAAGGGGAAATTTGGCCCTTTTTTTAAAAAAAATTTTTTTTTTAAAAAAAAAAAGGGTTAATTTTCCCCCCAACCCTTTTTTTTTTTAAAAAATTTTTAAAAAAAAAACCCCCAAAATAAAAAAAAAGGGGGGGTTTTTGGGGGGAAAAAAGGGGGAAAAAAAAATTTTTGGGGTTTTTTTTTTTAAAAAAAAATTTAACCCCCTTTAGGGGGAAAAAAAATTTTAAAAAAAAAAAGGGGGAAAAAAGCCGGGGTTTTAAAAAAATTTCCTTTTTTTGGGTCTTCATTAAATGTTGTGTTTTATTATGACACGCACAGACTGCCCCCTTTTTTTTGAATGTTCACTAAAAATTTCCCGGGGCACTAAGGGGCAAAACTGACCAAAAACTGAAGAGGGAATGTAGCCTGATAAAGTCATGGCAGCGACAGCTGGAAATAAACAAGCTGTGGGCTCAGGTGGCAACATCAGTGACAGAGTGTGGAGGTGACGGCGGCAGCCACAGCAGCAGGAGGTAAGAGAGTGGCACAATGACATTCTGGAGGTAGCAAAAACAGGAGTAGGCCACAGAGTGGCACAATAACACAGTGTGGAGTTGACGGCATCAACAGCAGCAGCAGTATGAGGTCAGACAGTGGCACAATGACATTCTGGAGGTGGCAAAACAGTAGTAGGCCACAGAGTGGCACAATGACACAGTGTGTAGGTCACGGCAGCAGCCACAGCAGCAGCATGAGGTCAGACAGTGGCACAATGACACAGTGTGTAGGTCACGGCAGCAGCCACAGCAGCAGCATGAGGTCAGACAGTGGCACAATGACACAGTGTGTAGGTCACGGCAGCAGCAGCATGAGGTCAGACAGTGGCACAATGACATTCTGGAGGTGGAAAAACAGTAGTAGGCCACAGAGTGGCACAATAAAAGAGAGTGGAGGTGACGGCGGCAACAGCATGCGGTCAGACAGTGGCACAATCACATTCTGGAGGTGGCAAAAACTGGAGTAGGCCACAAAGTGGCACAACGACAGAGAGAGGAGGTGACTGCGGCAGCAGCATGAGGTCAGACAGTGGCACAATGACATTCTGGAGTTGTAGGTCACGGCAGCAGCCACAGCAGCAGCATGAGGTCAGACAGTGGCACAATGGCATTCTGGAGGTGGCAAAACAGTAGTAGGCCACAGAGTGGCACAATGACAGAGAGTGGAGGTGACGGCGGCAGCAGCATGAGGTCAGACAGTGGCACAATCACATTCTGGAGGTGGCAAAAACAGGAATAGGCCACAGAGTGGCACAATGACACAGTGTCTAGGTCACGGCAGCAGCCACAGCAGCAGCATGAGGTCAGACAGTGGAACAATCACATTCTGGAGGTGGCAAAAACAGGAGTAGGCCACAGAGTGGCACAATGACAGAGAGTGGAGGTGACGGCGGCAGCAGCATGAGGTCAGACAGTGGCACAATGACATTCTGGAGGTGGCAAAAACAGGAATAGGCCACAGAGTTGTACAATGACACAGTGTCTAGGTCACTGCAGCAGCCACAGCAGCAGCAGGAGGTCAGACAGTGAAACAATCACATTCTGGAGGTGGCAAAAACTGGAATAGGCCACAGAGTTGCACAATGACAGAGAGTGGAGGTGACGGCGGCAGCAGCATGAGGTCAGACAGTGGCACAATCACATTCTGGAGGTGGCAGAAACAGGAGTAGGCCACAAAGTGGCACAATGACAGAGATTGGAGGTGACCGTGGCAGCAGCATGAGGTCAGACAGTGGCACAATGACACAGTGTGTAGGTCACGGCAGCAGCCACAGCAGCAGCATGAGGTCAGACAGTGGCACAATGACATTCTGGAGGTAGCAAAAACAGTAGTAGGCCACAGAGTGGCACAATGACAGAGAGTGGAGGTGACGGCGGCAGCAGCATGAGGTCAGACAGTGGCACAATCACATTCTGGAGGTGGCAAAAACAAGAATAGGCCACAGAGTGGCACAATGACACAGAGTCTAGGTCACGGCGGCAGCAGGAGCAGCAGCATGAGGTCAGACAGTGGCACAATCACATTCTGGAGGTGGCAAAAACTGGAGTAGGCCACAGAGTGGCACAATGACAGAGAGTGGAGGTGACGGCGGCAGCAGCATGAGGTCAGACAGTGGCACAATGACATTCTGGAGGTGGCAAAAACAGGAATAGGCCACAGAGTGGTACAATGACACAGTGTCTAGGTCACGGCAGCAGCCACAGCAGCAGCAGGAGGTCAGACAGTGAAACAATCACATTCTGGAGGTGGAAAAAACAGGAGTAGGCCACAGAGTGGCACAATGACAGAGAGTGGAGGTGACGGCGGCAGCAGCATGAGGTCAGACAGTGGCACAATCACATTCTGGAGGTGGCAAAAACAGGAGTAGGCCACAGAGTGGCACAATGACAGAGAGTGGAGGTGACGGCGGCAGCAGCAGCATGAGGTCAGACAGTGGCACAATGACATTCAGGAGGTGGCAAAAACAGGAGTAGGCCACAGAGTGGCACAATGACAGAGAGTGGAGGTGACGGCGGCAGCAGCATGAGGTCAGACAGTGGCACAATGACATTCTGGAGGTGGCAAAAACAGGTCTAGGCCACAGAGTGGCAAAATGACACAGTGTCTAGGTCACGGCAGCAGCCACAGCAGCAGCATGAGGTCAGACAGTGGCACAATCACATTCTGGAGGTGGCAAAAACAGGAGTAGGCCACAGAGTGGCACAATGACAGAGAGTGGAGGTGACGGCAGCAGGAGCAACAGCATGAGGTCAGAGAGTGGCACAATGACACAGTGTGGAGGTCACGGCAGGTGTGGAGGTGGGTGGCAATACCAGTCCCTGGTAAAGATGGTGGAAGGCAGATGGAGAAACTGGCAGCAGATGTGTAGCATCAGGCAGGTGGCAGCATCAGAATAGTGGCTGAGGCAGGTAGTTTGAACCCAGACTCATTTCTCACAGTTTTGGTGAGGCATCATGGCTGATGTAGTCTGATGCCTAAGGCATTAGTGTGTGGAAATCCTGGCCGATCCACGCCTGATTCATCTTGACAAAGGTCAGTCGTTCCACATTTCCCGTGGACAAGCGGGTTCTCCTTGGGGTAACGATGGCCCCCGCCACACTGAACACCCGCTCTGATGCCACACTACTGGCCGGGCAGACCAGCTTCTCCACTGCAAACTCGGCAAGTTGCGGCCACACATCCAGTTTGGTTGCCCAGTAGTCCAGCGGATCTTCTAACTGGGGTGGCAGAGTGCTGTCCAAGTAGGCCACCACCTGTTGGTTCAGGGTCTGCTCCAGGTCCTGCTGCTGCTGCTGGCGACTGCCCTCCTCACTAGGCGGGTGAAGGAAGCTGCTCATCAGTGACTCCAGACTTAGGTTGCTGCTGATGGAGCTGGTACTGCTCAAACCCCCCCACCATCCCCTGGCAGCCACGGCAGGAGTAAGTGAGAGCTGAAGAAACACACGGTCAGACCTGACAGAGGAGGGATGATGCCGCACATAGCCAGCGGCCAACTGACTACGGAGGATTTCCCTACAGTACTTTAGTTTGTCCTCCCTCTCAATTGCTGGGAAAAAGGCTCCCATTTTGGACCGGTAGCGAGGGTCCAATAGGGTGGAGAGCCAGAAGTCATCCCTCTGCCGGATGCTGACTATTCGGCTGTCACTAGCCAGGCAAATCAGAATGCTGCAGGCCATCTGCACAAGTGACTCAGAGGGGCTCCCTGCCTCCATCTCCACTGTATAACTGCCACGTGTGCTTGCGGGTCATCTGCCTCGTCTTCCTCATCTCCATCTACCTCCTCCAGCTGCTCCTGCTCCTCCTCTCTTGTTACCTGGGTTAGAAAATCACTCATTTCACCAGACAATGCTTCTGCTCCAATGTCCTCCTGCTCCTCCTCCTCCTCCATTACAGTCCCCACCGGACTCATGCGGCCGCGAGATGTAGTCGCCACGTCTCCAGTCCCCTGCCCAGACAGATTTTTCAACATCTGTTCCAGGACATGAAGCAGCCCTGGAGACTGACAAATAACGTGGCCTCCTCCGATGGCCTCAACAAATGGCAGGTGTCACGCATGAGCTGCCACTGGCTGACATCAAAGTTACACAGGGGAGTACTCCTGTCCGCCTGGATCATCAAAAATCGTTAATGCCTTTCCTCTGTTCATACAGTCGGTCCAACATGTGCAGGCTGGAATTCCAATGGGTGGAAACATCGCATATCAGAGTGTGTTGGGGGAGGCCGTTCTGCCGTTGCAACTCGAGGACAGTGTTCCTGGTTTTGTAGGAATGGATGAAGTGCATGCACAGTTTCCTGGCCATTTTTAGAATCTTCTGAAGATCGGTGGAAGACTTCAGAAACCTTTTCACAACCAGATTAAACACGTACGCCATGCAGGGCGCATGGACCATCCCTCCTCGGTTGCAGCGCGCGGACACCATGTTTCTCCCATTGTCCGTCACCATGGTTCCGATTTGCAGTTGGCCCGGAGAAAGCCACACATCGATTTCTTGCTGCATGAAGCGGAGCAGTTCCTCCCTGTGTGACTTTGTTCGCCGAGGCAAGCCAGGTGTAGAACTGCGTAACACCGCTGTGCCCTACACATGTGGTATGATGGAGCAGTACTTGTGGAGGCTGAGATGGTGGTGGTGGGGGAGGAGGAGGAGGCGGACATTGGCGCAGGAGCCGCAGTTTGACAACGTGGAGGAGAAAGCGGCGTCTCCTGTCCAAGTTGTTGGTGTGCCTGGGCTGGAAGCACATTCACCCAGTGGGCCGTAAAGGACATGTACTGGCCCTGACCGTAGTTACAGCTCCCGCCGTCCGCACTGCAATGCACCTTGGAACAAATCCATAAGCTCAAGGACTGGCCCACCTTCTGTTCTACATATTTATGAAGTGCTGGTACTGCCTTTTTGGAAAAGAAATTACGGCTTGGAACTCTCCATCTCAGCTCGGCACAAGCCATTAGTTCTCTGAACGGTGCAGAGCCCACCATTTGGTAAGGGAGGGACTGCAGTACCAACAACTTGGACAGGAGCACGGTCAGCTGCTGCACCTTAGGATGGTTGGACGCATACTGTTGTCTCTTTGCAATCGCCTCACTGAACGACTGCTGGTGCCATGAGTAGCGAGGAGCAGGAGCATCTGGACAGGGAGATGATGTCAAAGAGAAACAGCTCCCTTCTGCAGAGGTGGTGGAGCCTAGAGTGGCTGCAATGGCATGCGTGCCACTGGGCGCTGCTGCTGCTGCTGTTGCTGCGGCGGCAGGATGAACCACCACATCTGAGCCACTTTTCTCCCAGGCCACCGGATGGTGACGCTGCATGTGTTGACGCAGGGCCGTGGTTCCAACGTTAGCTCCCTGGCCACGCTTCACTTTCTGCCCACAGATTCTACATATACCCATATTCGGCACCTCCGGTGTCTTATCAAAGAACTGCCACACCGCCGAGTATCGGATTTTACCGCCAACGCTCTGCACTGAGTGACTACTACCGCCGCTGCCTCATTGAGCCCCTGTGCCGCTACTTTCTTGGACCTGCGAAGCGGGTTTTTTACCCCGTGGCTGCTTGGCTCCCGACCTCACACTGCGTCTACCCTGCTGACTCACGGTCACACAACCCACTTGCTGGCTGCGCCGCTGCCTGACACGCAAGCTGCCGGCCCTCTTCCCCTGACGATGATGAAGCCCTTGCCTCACCCGCTCCCAAGGGCGATCGGCTTAAAATCATCATCTATTTTTTTTTTTCATCGTCACTGCTGTCCTCATAACCTGTCTTGGTATGCAGAGGCTGACCCCTCACAACATGCCCTCCCTTTCCACTCTAAACATCTATACATTGCCGCCTACTGCAAAAAGCAGGGTATATTGCCCTTTTACTTCGCTGCCAAAGTAGCTGCTGACTGCCCTCCTCAAATTGTTCATCCTCGCTATATAGTGGCGCTGAGCCCAGACCATATAGTAGATCTCTGGCTGAGGGAACCGGATAGTACAGAAGACGGGGGTGTGCACAGGGTTTCTGCTTTTTTTTTGTTTTTTTTAAGTTTGTATATGGCGGACTAACATTGCATCTACTTCTAATTCATCACTCCAATTCTGACACTAACCCCCTTTTACTATTAGCCCAGTACCCAGTGCACCAGAAGTTCTAGGAAGAGCCAGGTTATCATCAAAAGCGGACCATTTAATATAATAATCCACTTCTGGGGCAGCTGCAGGCTGGTATTTTGAGGATGAGAAGAGCCGAATATCCATGGACCTTCCCATCCTGTCAGTAATTGTAGCTGACACCTGCCGGTAACAGTGCAGATTGGAGCAGTTTTTGAAAATGTGCGCATGCTGGCTGTGGTGAAAGTGTATCGCGAGTGGACAAATGGGACCATTGTGAATAACAACATGAAACTTCAGAGCACCCTGTGCCACTGATGTGGGAGGGAAATGTCAGCTATGAAATGTGCAATGGCGAACTGACAATCTACAGTGAAGAAGCTCACCACCAAAATAAACCAAGGGGTTACTGTGTGTCTGAAACAACAGTTTCTGTGAACCTCAAAAGCTCAAAAGAGGGGTTTTTTACTGCACTTAGTTACATTAACAGAAAAGGCTATAATTTTCCAGACAGCATTGGAATTGGACCTCCAATGATTTGTAAAAGGGTTGGCTTCTCTGAGGAGTCACGTTTTCTGCTTCATCGATATACGATTTTTTATTTCCAAGTACATTTTTATGTACCATTAAAACATACAACAGCTCCTTCAAAAAAAGTCCCCACACTGCTTTGTCAAGGGGAAGAATAAAATGTATTGCTTTTGAAAGAGGGGAGAGATACAAAATACAAAAAAAGCCCCCAAAAGTCTTCTGCTGGGAAAATAAAAAATTTTATCCTTAAAAGAACCCATCAGAGACCTTAAATTTTGTGCACTGAAAAATTACTGTACATTGTTGTCTTTATTTTTTTTTTAATTGATATAATCAGGGCATGCTTAAAATCCCAAATTCTAGCTGTCCTGAGAATCCACAGGAGATGCCTTTTAAAAGTCAAGCATGCATTTGTATAGTTATTATTAAACTCATATTACAGAAAAAAAATTCAAGTGTCTCTTCCCTTTAAATAAACAGCATCTTCGGATACTGTATACAGCTATCAATGCTTGCTATCATTTATATTGATTGCACATTCTTAAATATTTTTTTTTTTTACGTATGTCATGGCCCCAGCAAGATGGAGCATTAAAAATTTCAATGGCAAAATCTTATTTTAGACCGTTGCAAATTGGTAGATGATAGATTGGTTCAGGTCATGTCATGTGAAAGATGACATCTATTGTAAATGACAGATTATAGCAATTTCACCCGACCTGAGAACTCTGCCTCTAATGTAAAGTAACCCTTCAGTTGCTCTTTACTTAGACCCAAGCCCGTGAAATTCTTATATCTCCTGATCTGGCTTTAAGGGCAGTATCTAACTCTGCAAGGTCAGTTGCATCTACTGAAAAATGTGCTCTCTCCAAATCTTTATAATGTGTATGAAAAGTATTTTTCTGCACTAGCAGACCTTCTGAAAGTATCCCATTATAAAATGTGTTTTTCCTTATAGTAACGCTTTACTCTTTTAATGTAAAATGAGATTTTAAAGTGTATGTTCCCCTTTTTGAACACTGCTTTGTTTTTTAATACAAACTGATCAAAAATGCTATGCTGGTTCATGTCTTAATATTACATTCAAATAGGGGTCAGAGCTTCATTTTGCTAATACTCCAAATCCCCTTCATAGATAGAATTAAAAAAAAATACTTTGGCATTTTTTTCCCCTTTGAAATACCATATAACTAATTGCTCATTCTAGCACCATAAATTATTTCATCCCAGTTCAGTTGGTCAAATCATTTTAAATATTTTCATTATATAAGCTGTTTCATCTGATTTACAGTTACGGTAGACCTGCAGTCTAGAGCTTGCTCTCTTGTACAGACAGGGATCATTCTGAGTTCCTATGAACACCAACATTACTTCATCATCTATCAAATCCACCTGGCAGTTCTCAAACCCCCTCCCCACCTAACCAAGCTCTACTTTTATTTTGTGCTTACCAATTTGTTGTCATTGAGGTCTATATTCTACCAAAGAGCCCAGGACAATATTTTGAAATAGAGGTGAACTCCAAGGAAAGGTGCATTAGTGTCAGATCTTTCCATCAAATGCTGCCCTTTTGCAACGGGGATTTTAATGGAAGAAAATCGAGAAGAAACCAATCTTGAAGGCAAATAATTAAAAAGTGAGACTTTAATTTACCAAAATGCATACTGACTAGGCCATATTGCTGCTGAGAAAATGCCCTTTGACAAATGAGACAAAACTGGAGATTTTTAGCAAGTCACATCAGCTCTATGTTTACAAAAGCATTAATGAAGCACAACAAGAAAATACCTTGTAGCTACCTATAATATATGGAGGAAGCTTGGTTACATTTTGGGTCCAACAGGTTTGAAACCCAGAATACAGTTAAAAATATCCAAGATTGTTAAGAGCAAAGCACTGGGCAATTCTGAAGTGGCTTCTATATACCCTGATCTAAATCCAATTGATCATCTGTAGAAGGAGCTGAAACCTGCAGTCTGGGGGAAGGCACCCTCACACCTGAGAAAGCCAGAGCCACTTATAGGGAGTGGACAAAATTTCCCTTTGGTAGGTGAAAGAAGTCTCATACAGAGGAACAGGAATAGTTGTTTGAAAGTGATTGTCTTAAAAGTTTTGCAGCAAAATATTAATTAACTTTTTCGGGTTTGGCAGTTATTTTCAGATTTTTTGGTTTTGGTTTTCTCCTCTCCGCATTCCAAGAGCCATAAGTGTTTTACTTTTCTGTGTATATAGCCATATGAGGGCTTATTTTCGTGTGGGACAAGATGCATATTTTATTGGAGCCATTTATCATAACATTTAACGGACTGGAAACTTTCCGAAAAAAATTCATGTGGGTAGAAAATGAAAAAAAAACATAATGCCATTTTTCGGGTTTTGTCTTTGGGAGAAACTATGTGTTTCTTACTTAGTCTTGTACAGAAATTCTGTTGATACAAATTTTTAGAGTTTTCATTATGTTTTATAGTTTTTCTATTTCTTACATTTCTCACTGAAATGCCGTTTTTCGTGACCAATACATTTTTTATTTTTCAGTGTATGGAGCTGAGGCTAAATTTTTGTGGACTGAAGTGTAGTTTTTATTGGTAAAATTTTGGGATACATTAATTTTACGATTAAAAATATGTTCATTTTTTATCACTTTTTCATTTATCACTGTGGATTTTTCTTTCTTTAACTAAAGGGTACAACAATTTGATCTCACATGTAACAGGTAAGTCTCTACAAAAATTAGCTATAGAGCTAAAAATCCCTGGGGCACACCAGTTTTTCCCATGCTGTCTGTGTATGCTGAGTGCAGAATCTTCAGTGTATTTAGTGTATTTCTATGATTTGCAGCTTCATAGTTTTTTCCATTGACTCCAATGTAAAAATTTAGGGACATATATTTTATATCACCGATTTTTTCATGGGCTTGTAGAATTAGGAAATATATATAGCTCCAAAGGTTTTACACATGAACCGGGAGCAAGGTTGGTGCAAATCAGGTGGGTCTTTTTTTTTTTACATGAACACACAACAAAATCAAACACAACAGGCTTGCATCAGCCTGCGCCCTTTATAGAAAGTCTTAAACAGAGTCAACGTAGGCCGCATGGATATCTCAGTCTTCTTGCCCACACAGGGCTCTCACCCATTCTATGGTCGACCAGGCACGGCGCTGCTTCCAAAAAGGTATTTCTGGTCGCCTCCAGACCTGCAAAACAGAGCTCTTTACTACACAGCAACTTGCAGTTATTCTAGGCACCATACCCCCTAGTTCACCTGACTACCAGGCTTACATAACCAACAAACCAGGCCTGGACCTGGAGATGTGGGAGCGACCATCCCACCCAGTTCTTTGGCTGCGTCGATAAAAACCCGGCCCAGACAATTGCTACTAGCAACTATATAATAGGTGTCAGTGGCTTAAGGCTGCTGACACATAATAAACAAAGGGTTTTTCACCTCACCGACACCAGGCATATCGGTGACACATACCTTCCATCAATGATGGCCTCTTGCGCCCTCTCACAAGATATATATATGAGTGTGTGTGTGCGTGTGTGCAGGTGTGGAAGCGGTTAACCTGTTAGCAGGTAAAGGGGGAGACAGTATAGCTGGGCCTGCGGCAAATCTGTGTGAGGTACAGGGGAGAGGCTGTAGTGTTACACAGTTAAAAGGGGAAGCTGACATGTGCTGGGTGAGTTCTATTGTTGGGTACCCTCATTCCCTCAGAGTTGTTAGTTGAGGGTGCTTGTTAGTTTAGCATTTCTGTTCCAGTTAGAAGAAGGGGATCTCCTACCAATTTGCCGGTGGTGGTGTAGGGCAGGCCAACAACAGCTCCTAGCATCACAGAAACCAGGAGAGAATGCAAGTAGGAGGACAATGAGGAAGCACCATTAAATGAGGTCAGAATGGGCAAAGTATCCTGAGCACAATGAGAAGCAGGTCTGCCCATATTGTCTCATTGGAGCGAACAAAGGAGCTAAAAATGGGCCTTTAGGCATGACCGCTGGACCTGAGGCGGAAGAGTCTAGAGGGTGAAAGGCTGCTGAATAAGATAAATATGAGGGAAGAACAAACTGACCAATGCTGCGGCTTAGTGGTGGTCAAGTCATGGGGAGACGTGGCTCACGACGGCTGCAGAATGTGTCAAGTGCCCAGTAATGCCAGAGAGTGACTGTAGAGAGAGTCCAGTCACACAGGGTAGTTGGAGAGAATCCCTCTCCTGGAAGTAAGGTGTCACAGTGTACTGTGCTGTGTAATGTGCTAGTAAAGAAGAAGTGCATTGTGCTGTGTCAAGAAGTGTAATGTCCTACAACTGGTGAGCCATGAGTAAAGCCGGCAAGATGCCTGAAGTTGAGAGTCTCTGTGTCTGATTCCAAGTGCCGAAGGCACTTCATTACCTAACAAACCTACATCAGTGATTCTACCTTCCACACAGACCTGTTATACCACACGAAGAGCGGAAGGGTCTCGGCAGTCTAGTGAGATGTCATGTGGCATACATCCAGGCTTAAATTGGACCTAGAACTGATCAAGAACAATGTAATTAGACTCCACCTTCATTTCCTCTGAAGAACCAGAATCTTCTTGGGATATGTGTGCTACATTGGAGGAAGTAAATAACGGGGGAAAAGAAATCAAGATAATAAATCAACTAAGATAGCTGTACACGAAGTATGCAAAGGTGCCTCCATATTATTAGTAAATTATAGCTTATGCTCCACTATATAGGCACAAAAATAATTGCCGAAGAACTTAACTAATTAAAGTTTTCTTATCACAATTACTAGTTTTAAACATGTAGGCAAAGCTAAATAAAAACTATTACCAAATACATTACTATTCTGATTTTGCTTTGTTTAGGATACAGAGGAGATTGTATCTACTGCTTGTGTATATGTGTACACTACTCTAGGCTACTGACCATCTCTCTCTGGTCTCACTGCTCTAGCTACCCTGTCCCATCATGGTGAGTCACTCCCTGCTGAGTCTTATCTCCAGCACAAGAGCTTGTTTATCTGTATTTCTGACAAGCTTTAACCCTTTAGAGCTCTGCACCCTTGTGCACTACACTTTACAAACCTCCTGCATTCAGGCCAATGTAAAAGGCTAAGCTAGGAATAACAGAGTTGGTATTCCAGTCACTACTGCAGACCCAATCACAGGCTATCCAGAAAGTGTGAGTCTGAAGCCGGCTTTGGCTCTGTGAAACAGCATGGGAAGACAACCCTGTAAAGAAAAAAAATATCTGCCTGCATTCACCACTAGTGACTTTGAATGATGTCTCATTATTTTTAAAGATTTCATCTTGTTTTGTTGCTATTGGGGTAAGGTGAGCATTCATCTTGAGTCAGGGGTTACACCTCTATTATTAAGCTGGAGGCAGAAAACATAATAATAACAATAATAATAGTAATAATAATAATAATAAATTGACAATTGTTGAGTGGTACAACTTAATTCCTCTTGCATTTTCCTCTCCATACACAGCAACATCTACACAGGACACAGAACATTCACACAACGCTCTCCCATTCACTTCACACTCATTCCATTTAAGGACTTCTTTGTATTTCTATTTTTCTTCCTAATCACAGTACTTCCATGACTGTATCATCCTGCAAATAGGCAGTGATGTAAATAGAAAAAAGGAATCCCAAGAGAAAAAGTAAAATGAGGCCACATATGACAATACTTTTGGCCACCTAGGATAGAATTTTTTTTTTTTTTAACTTTTAGGCCCTTTCTATAAACCTTGGGCCAATGTCCTATTTATTATTAGTAATCCTGATCAAGTGGCAGTGTGAAAGATATCAACCAGGGCTGTGCCCTATACTATATATGCAAAGGTCCCATAGCAGCTATATGTTCTGTTCCTAAGGCAGGCTCAGACTGGCTCACAGGGGAACAGGGGGAAGCTCCCCAGTGGGACTCTGGGCATAGCAGTCCTGGGGCTGCTTTTTACAAAGAAAGGCAGAAAGTTAGATACAGAGTACAAGAGTTAGGTACAGTAACTATAGGGTGGACCTTTAAGGGGTTTTGCCACGATGTAATGTTGACGTAGGATCCTCCAAAATGGGTAATTACTCACTTTTCTAAATATATGTGATTACAAACATTGCAGCCTGATAGAGCTACAGACTGCCTTACCTGCTCTTAGTTACTTAAAAGCTTCTATTATATACGACCTGACAAGAGCTGCTGGCCGGGCGGGCTTGCGCAGAGAACACTTCTTATCTGATGAAAGGGAGCTGAAGAAGCTTTCAAGGCACCGGGTAGAAATATGTTGTCTTTTGTATACAGAATCCACTAGTTGTAGTGTGATTATCTGAGTAGATCCCTGCTTTATCTGATGACAGAGAAATTGAAGAAGTTTTCAAGCTGCTGTGGAGAAAAGGTGTTGTCTTTTGTAGACAGAATCCACAAGTTGTAGTTTGATTATTTGAGTCAACATTTCATACTATCCCTTATGCACGGCTCTGTGCTCTGGCTGTGTCTCTTGCTCTCTCAGCTCAGCGTGGCTTGTTTACAATTGCTTCTTAGCAGATAAGGCACGTCCTGGCAAAACCCCTTTAACGACCGACTCCACTGATGGGTCCCAAAAATCAACTGCACTGATGGGTCCCGAAAATCAACTCCATTTGTGGGCCCCAAGAATCAACTAGACTGATGGACCTCAAGAAATAACTCAACTAGTGGGCCCTAGATAGCCCAGTCTGACACTGTCCTATGGTATGTACACCTTAAACTTGGTCTGGTGTTTTTTCCACTAAGTTCAGCTGGAATTTTCCCTTTATGTGTGTGTCAGAGCACCCAGAGATATATCCTCTATGCCACATATGCCCTTGGATTTTTATTCATAACTTCTGTAAATGTAGGTTACCAGACTCATGTATACTGCACCAATGGAAATGGTTGCTGCAAAGGCCATTGTGATATAAAATGCTACAGAAGAGAACACGACAATAAAACGGCTCAGTCCCTTTACTGTAGATTTGGAAACACATGATAGCGTAAAGCTGAGAGCAAATTTATACGCAGTTCATCAATACAGTTACGCGGTGAACAATTTGTGCAGCACATTATGCATTTTATTCACTCCTCCAGAAAGAGCTAAAAAGCTACTTCTCTACTAAAGAATTTTGTGAATTGTGAAATGTCTCCTTACAGCAGTCTAATACAATTTTATCATGATATCCATTTCATCTCCCGGCACTCATAATAAATTGAAAAAGGGATAATCACACTGTTACACCCATTTTTTCTCTTTTCACAGCAAGACAGTAAAATTACTCTTTTTTTCATAGAAAGACTGAGTGATAAAATTAAGTAACGCATACACATATAGACAAGGAGCAGTTCAGCCAATTCTGATGCCTGCTGTGACACAGAATGTTAATAATATAAGTCTGAGCCACGGGGCTAGTAATGCTTACAGGGAAAAGACTTTTAACCACGGGCGACAAAAAGAAACATTTTAAATCCCCCATTTTAAATGAAGTGTGCAGAGAATTTTGTGTATAACTCATAATCCGGGGAATGTTAGCATTTTCTTTCAGGCCCTATTTAATTCTTGAATATGTACAAAAATTTTTAAAGGGGGTTTTTTCATTTCTTTCTTATTTTGCCAGGGGTTTCAAATGGCCTTTTTTTTTTGATTTGGGTGGAAAAAAGTGAATTCAAACGGACTGAGCATATGGGGGGACTCCGGGGACCCTTGGGGGATGGTGGGTTACTTGCAGCGGCCCGGGGCTTTTTTTTCCCAAAGGGGAAAGGCAAAGAAAGAGGAAGAATCTAGAGAGATGGCGTCGTGAGTAGCTGTAGGCTGTGCCATGAATCAATCCATGGTGGCCCCAGGGAACCCTCTGATTCTGTGCATGTTATTCCAAATCGTGTCACATTAAAAAACTGTACTTTTTACAAAATTTTAAATAAAAAAAATCATTGAGCCAGAATGCGATAAAAACCCCACTAAATGGGGCGACTGCATTTTGGGAAAAAATCCACATCAAGAAAAAAAATGAAATGGGCAAAATCGATATTCGAGCTGTCCTTTGAACCTGCGGCATATTACATGGTGCATTTCTCTCTCTCTCTGTGAAACAGGGGTTTTTATGGAGCTCTGGGGGGATTTTTTTCTTAAAGGGGTTGTCTCACTACAATTTTTTTATCCTTTCCTCAGTCCTTTTTTTTTTTTCTTGGTTTTTTTTTTGGGAATTCGGGGGTGTTTACTGGTTTCTATAGACTGCAGTAGAACCCAGGTCTGTAGTATAAAAAAACCAGTGTGGGCCTATCATGAAAAGAGGGAAAACAGGTCTGTATTTGTAGCGCCCTGGGGAGCTGATGCAGCCCATACAAGAGGGGATATCTAGGAATAGGTAGGACACTGTTAATGGACACATATTGCAAAGTGACTTGTTTTTGCAAGCTCTTTAACATAGAAAGCAATCCTTGTAGTGAGACAACGCCTTTAAGATGAGAATCGGCTTTCACCTTCCTCTGGATCAACACTGAAGAATAGCATGCTGAACTAAATGGACATTTGTTTTTCAGTTTACAAACTAATAAATTCTATATAATACTATTTCAACTATTTTTTTTATTTTTTTTATTAGAGGTCAGACTAAAGAAAAAAAACGATAAACGTTATTCTTCTCTCTGACACACCACTGCTGCTATTACGTCTGTCACCAGGTCCAATCACTGCCTCCTGCTCTCTTGTCGGCATGCAAGATGTGGGTCCACATGTATGAAAACTGTCAAGGTCTAAAACTCTTTGTTGCCTATAGCAGCCAACCAGAGCGCTCCTCTCATTTTTCCAGAGCACTATATGAGATGAAAGGGAAGTTCTGATTGGTTGCTATGGGTAACAAAGAGAGTTTTAGACACAAACAGTTTTCATACATGTGGCCCATGATGCCAGTTGTGTATAATTAGTGAATAAAATACAATCACGATAAATTGCAATATTCAAAATACAATCAATCATACTGTGTAATTATATAAATGATAATAATAAATAACATTACCAAGGATCATTATAGTGTAAAAAACCTGTATATCATTTAATAAGGGGGAGGAGACTAGCGCCGCTTACCTATGGTAATAAATGTAATCGAAGTACATGAGTAAAAGCCTTATCATTCCTAGAACAGTTATTAACCACCAGTGCACCACATGCCTCACATACACCTCTCCCTGCAATACAAAAGAACTTTCAAGGGTGATTGCTATGGGCAATAAGCGGTCACAGTTGGGGCACCGCCATTCACCACCCAGTTTATAGTTTATTTTTAAGTTGAGGGAAATGTAAGAGGTTGGATATATATTTGTGTTGGTGTATAGATCTACTGTTAAGTTGCCATGGGAAACCACAGGGGGAGGCAGCATGGGTATATCAAAGAGACAGTTAATGGTTTAGTTGCAGGCAGGTAGTTTTGGGCCTGTGTATGTAAAAACAGAGCTGGTCAGCCAATCAGAGAGCTTGAAGGAAGGAGCTGGGCTGAGAGTGAAGGGGGGCCAGGTTGCCAGCTCGGGGGAAGCTGCAGTACAGAGGGTCAAAAGAGACAGTGAGAGGAGAAAGAAGTGTGCCCCTCAGAGAAAGAGTGCAGTGGCCATGAGGGAAGAGTGATTCCAGTGGCTTTCGATCCAATTGTCAGGTGGACATGTACATAGTTCCAGATTGTTAAAGTAGAAAATCAGGAGAGGCCGGAGAAAGGTCCAGGAAGAGGTACCGCTCTGGGAACCAGCTAGGGAATTCAGTAAGAGGCCTGAGGCGTAGTAGATGGAAGCTACTTGAAGGTGCAAGCAAAATATTAAGGAGGGTTAAAGGAGAACCTCCTTTCACCCATGAGTGTGTGGTTGCTGAAGCTGCTGAGTGCTGAAATACAGAAGTACTGCATGGAAGGGAAGTAAAAGTTGTGTGTCTCAAGTTATCACCGGTGCACTACATGTCCCACACACACCTTGAGAAAGCGTCTGAGGAAGCGAAACAGACGTAGGCCCCGTTTGTGTTGGCTTCCGATAGTAATGGTGGATTTATGACAATAAAAATCATGTCGAAGAAAGGGTGAGTTTGGTGATTAACTCTTCTGCTACGGAAGCTGAGGTCCAGACAGCGGAGACTGAGCAACCCCATCCGGACATACTCCCAAGTACAGAGCTGTAGGAGGTCTGGGATGAAGATGAGGTCCTAGAAGAAGCCCCGGTGGAGATGCCTGCCCCAGCCAGAGGTAGAGGCAGATACCGTGGACAAGCGAAAGAGAGGTATCCCGGTACGGAGCCTACTGTAAGTGTGACAGCTCCAGTGACTGTCTCTTGCAGTCCGGTGGTGATGCTGTCAGATTCAACACCGTGGATGCTGACGGAGGACTTGCAGCAGTGTCTGGAAGACGAATTGGTGGTGCGGATGAGCCTGACCGGAAGGGGTCGTGTGTCCTCAGAGGAGGACAGTTGGAGCTGTCCTGAGAGGAGGCATATATTTTGAAGCTACGGCATAAAATCTGGAGAGTCCTGGGAAAGGTCCCCACTCTAGAGTCAGTCAGTGTCCGAAGGAAAGGTATTGATCCAGGGAGCAGCGGGATAAGTTCAGCAGCAATTCCTGAGCCATAGTGGAGGTTAACCACTGAGAACAGTCAGGTAGAGCAGTGAAGCGGAGGACCTCTCAACAGCTGTGTATGCATGCTGGAATTGCTGGGTGCCATGACATAAGAGCACTGTATGTACTGAAGACAGTCATAAAAGGACAAGAGTAAAAGCCTCATCAATCCCAGAACAGTTGTCATGTCACGTTATTAACCGTCGGTGCACCCCATGCCCCCACATCACACCTCTCCGCACAATACAAAAGAACTTTCAAGGATGGTTGCTATGGGCAATGAGCGGTCACAATTGGGGCACCACCATACACCACCCTGTTTACAGAAGGGGCCAAGACCATACAGCGGTTTAGCAAGACAATTTCACATGCTCAGCATCATATGAAGTAATTGTCTTTTCAAAATAGATGTATGAGTGCTGCCAGCATTGCTGCAGAGCTTAAAGGAGTGGGGGTGTCAGGCTGTCTGTGCTCAGACCATACACCGCACACTGCATCAAACTGGTCTGCATGGCTGTTGTCCCAGAAGAAAGCCTCTTCTAAAGATGATGCACAAGAAAGCTTGCAAACAGTTTGCTGAAGACAAGCAGACTAAGGACATGTATTACTGGAATCATGCCCTGTGGTCTGATGAGACCAAGACAAACTTTTTTGGTTCAGATGCTGTGTGTCTTGCTTTCAGTCAAGAATGGTGGTAGGAATGTCATGGTTTGGAGCTGCATGAGTGCTGCCGGCTGTGGGAAGCTACAGTTCATTGAGGGATCCATGAATGCCAACATGTACTGTGAAATACTGAAACAGAGCATGACCCCCTCCTTTCAGAAACGGGATCACTGGGCAGTATTCCTAGATGATAACGACCCCAAAATCTTGTAAAGATGACCACTGCCTTGATAAAGAAAATTAGGGTAAAGCTGGACTGGCCAAGCATGTATCTAGCCCTAAATCTTATTGAGCATTTGTGGTGCATCATCCAATGGAAGGTGGAAGAGCACAAGGTCTCTAACATTCACCAGCTTCGTGTTGTCATCATGGAGGAGTGGGAGAGGATTCCAGTGGCTGAAATATGTGATGCTCCAGTGAACTCCATGCCCAAGAGAGTGAAGGCAGTGCTGGAAAATAATGGGGGCCACAAAATATTGACACTTTTGGCACAACTTGTCCATTAGGGGAGTATCAAAGTGTCATATCTTCAGTGTTGTCCCATGAAAAGATATCATACAATATCTACAAAAATGTGAGGGTGTACTCACTTCTTTGAGTTACTGTATACGTTGGAGATTACGTTTGGAACCTCAGTCACATGTTCCATTCGGAATGATGGAAAATATAGTACAGAAAACCCGCCTATTTTGTCTGTCTCTGCGACGAATGCCAAAACCTGTAGGACCCATTTTAATGGGTGTCCATTGTAAAACTTATCCCATGGCTTTCGTTTTCTCCTCTGTGCTGGAGGTTTTTGATGCAACCTCCAATGCAGATTTGAATCAAGCCTTATAAAGCTTAATTGTTCCTGAAATTTGTGTATTTCTTAGTTTAGTCAGTGTTCCATTGCTGTGTTCTGTCTTAGGGATCTATGTGTTAAACAGTAAATAATTAGCCAGATCATTCATCTTAGAGCTGGGAGATGAGTAAACAGCCAGCAGCCCTCTCACATAGCTGGTTTAACTTTCAGTTTTAACAATTCAGAGGGGAATAAACACAGAGTTGCAGGCAGAGAGCATGTCCAGGGCGTTAACTGTCTGGGGGCGTATCCCTCCAGTCTGAATGAAATGTCAGTCATCCAATCACAGTGCAAGCAGTGTGTCCAGGGCGGAATCCGTCCGGGGGCGTGTCCCGACTAGCCAATCACAGAAAAGGGGGCGTGTCCCGACTAGCAGCAGCAGAAATAGAAAACAGATGCACAGTAAAACTCATATCTGCTATACACAATTACAAAAGTGCTTATTTTTACTGTCCCCATAATCTGAGATATGATCTTTGTAGTGAGAAAACCCCTTTAATTCTCTCCCAAACAGGACATAATGTGGAACTTATGTACATAACTGTTCAGAAGTGAACAGCACCGAATGGTGATACAAGCAAAGGTACTGTATGTGACCACTGCAGTCATTAAACAGCTGATAATGAATGTAAACAGAAGACTGGCCAGCACTGGCATACTATTTAGCTTTACTCTGACATGGACAAGGCAGTAGATAGAGTTTCTGCCACCTGGGGCTGTCCCTGAGTATACCACTTCTTTTTACAGACCATACCCATACTTGTTCAGGCCACACTCTTTTTACAGGCTCCTTCTCAACCATAAATCATAATTGCCATGTAATAAAATGATGTTTTTATGTTACAGTATTCACTGGGGCATTTTCATTGGTACCATGTTGAGATACATGTAATTTTTTTCATCACTTTAGTTCTGTTTTTTGTACGCTAGGATAAAAAAATAAATGCAATTCTGCCATGCTTTTCTTTCTTGTGGCATTCACCATATGGATTAAAATTTTTCATAGATTGGAGAGTTATGGATGCGGCAATAGCAATTAAGGATGACATGTATGAACAGAAACATTCCAAACTTTGGCGCAAAACGGCACCGGCCTCGACACTTTGCAATGCGCCGAAGATTTGGGGCGTTCTGGAGGACGTGTCGCACCACATTCTTAGAATTAGACACATTTATGAATGTTTGAAGCCAAACCCAGGTGCAGAACTGTTACATAACTGCAGAAGAATAGATTCATACATTCTGGCGCATTCTACACTGCCTTCAAGCTATTAAGTCCTGTCAGTGCCAAAGTTCAAACATGTCGCCCTAAGTCTTTGCTTACGTTTTTTTTTACAAAATAAAGTGTTTTTTTATTGGTCAATCGGAGGTTTTGTGTTTGTTTTTATTTAAACATTTTTTTCTTTTTCAATTTTTTTATATAGTGCCAATATAGGACTATATCATGCAATAACTTGATTGCTTTTATAATACATAGCAACTTATTACTGTATTGCTATGGGTAATATTGCACCTGAGAGAGATTCTAAGAGATTGACAGTACATGGCAGACCCAGAGACAATTATCTAGCCACTGGCTGTGATGGCACCTATAGACACCCCCAAATCACATTGCCAGGGTGCCCATAGGTGGCAGAAGTTAACCACCTAGATGTTGCGGTAGCAGAGTTGTACATTACATCCGACTACCACTGTGGATGGTTCGGGCACATACTCTGACCTTGCATCATCCAGCACCGAACATAGACAGTACCAAAGAGACTTGCCAACTCTCCACCTCCCCAACCACATCACACTTCCCTTGCTGCGCCACTGACCTGGACAACCAGGTATCAGGTAAATCCAGGAGGTATCTAAGTACTGAGAGCCACTGTTAGGACCTAGGAAAGTTGATTGCTAAAGGTGTAGTCCAGTTCTGTCATCTAGTGCCAACAGCATTATTAAAGTGGACACTATTTCTACAAGGAGAACGCTGCTTTGCACAATTATCTTTGAAAACTCTGCTTGGGCAATATTATTGTCAGGAGCAATATTAGCTTGGCAGAATAATTTCAGAGGGAATCAATATCTGCGGCAATGTTAGGGCATGTCCCCATGGCACGGGTTTGCGGCCAGTTTTTCAGATGGTTTGCGGTTTTGCAGACCGTCTTAAAAACCATCTGCAAACGAACACACTGGGCTTCTATGGAAAACCTGTGCAGCAGTCCCGACCAGCAGGCCGAAAAACATTGTGCATGTTCATTCTTCGTCCAGTTTCCGGATGGAATATGAACATGTGAATGGGAGAAAAGATGCGCCCCCCAGCGGCCGTGGGGGCACACAAACCAAACAAATACCGGTCGCATAAACCGACCGGTATTTGTCCTCTGCCGTGTAAACGGGCCCTTACAGTCAGAAGCACTATTTGTTGGGCACTGTGAGTGGCTCTAGTTATTGTAGGGGGCCATGATGCATGACACATACTGTATTACTGTACAGGACAGTACCTGTGTGGTACCTATATATCTTTTAATGTCACTATAATTTCTGCAGTACTGCATTATGAAGCACTTGGCAGCACAGCTGGTAGAGTATTAGGAGTAGCAGCAAAATGACATTTTTATGGCATCAGGATTGTGTTGAAGAAGTATGAAGAATGATGGAAAGTGAGGAACCTAAGATGTCTGGACAGCAAACTCTGTAGCAATGCATTTTAGGTGTAAGAAGCATTTATGGCACCCTGTCAATATGAGTCCCCCACTATAGTATTGAAGCTCCATCAAAAGAGCTTTGGGTTGGGAGAGTTAAAGGCAGTGCAGATGTAGAAAAGCACTTGAAGGGGTTTTCTTACTATGGTGTTTTACTGAGTCCCAAGCAGTTTTCCTCTCACTCTGTCTCCTCAGGCTGAGGGTGGTCCTATAGTAGTGATAAGCATAACTTGCATCTATGTAAGTAGCTGAGCTGTTACACTGTCAAGTGCAGGAGATGTTATCTCTTCAATGAAAACAAGGTACATGTACTGTGAGGACTGAAAACAATAGCTTACAGTTGAAACCTGAAGTTTATATACTCTATTTAAAAAAAACACATAAAGTATTCATGTTTTTCTCACTATCTGACATGAAATCAGAATAAACCTTTTCCGTTCTAGGTCAATTAGGATTACCAAAATTATTTATATTGCCAGAATAATGAGAGAGAGAATATTTAAGGCATTTTTATTACTTTCTGCAAAGTCAAAAGTTTACACAGACTAGGATTGCTATGGAAATGGGACAATGACCTAAGGCATACTGCTAAACTGGTTACAAAGTGGCTTACGGATAACCAAGTCAATGTTTTGGAGTTGGCATTACAAAACCCTGATCTCAATCCTATTGAAAATTTATGGGCAAAGCTGAAAAGGCAGGTGCGAGCAAGGCGACCTACAAACATGACTCAGTTACACCAGTTCCGTCAATAGGAATGGGCCAAAATTCCTACCAACTATTGTGAGAAGCTCGTGGAAGGATATCCAAAATGTTTGACACAAGTCATACAGTTTAAGGCCAATGCTACCAAATACTAATGAAATGTATGTAAACTTTTGACTTGGCAGAAAGTAATAAAAATGTCTTAAAAAAGTATTTCTCTCTCATGATTCTCGCATTTGGCAAATATAAATAATTTTGGTTCCTAATTGACCTAAAACGGGTAAGGTTTATTCTGATTTCATGTCAGAAAGTGAGAAAAACCTGCACATGTGTTTTTTTTATATATTGTATGTAAACTTCTGGTTTCAAATGTATCATGTACATGTGCCAAAAGTCTTGCACAATTTTCACCACAAATTATGTCGCACATGCTTTTCACCAACTCTATCATGTGTTTCAGACAGTTTTTAGATATTCCTGCACTTTGTCCAACAAAAGGGACGTGACTTCGGTAAAATGGGGCATCACTTTACAAAAGGGTGCATGGTTTAGTGTGCAGCATCATGGGCCAAAAATGCATTAACATTTTGGAATAATTAGAGGCATAAAGTAAACCAATTTAAACTTCTGATCAAAGCTTCTGACAAAACTAAGATTTTGATTGGTTAGGGTCTAGATTTTAAAACACTCGACCACTTGCTGAAGCCAGTGTACAGAAATGTTCAGATTAGCATGGTGGTGCTCAGAGCAGAGTTGGGATACATACTGAATGGATACACAGAAAATCTATGAATCTGTAAATAACTAACCTCACCTTTCTAGGATCTGTCATGTAGAATGAACACAGGTGAAGGAGTACATGGTGTAGCTAAGTACTTCTGCCCTTTACTTTCTGTCATTAGTGGGAGGTTTCAGCACCTGGACCTCATCTGATTAAAACTTCTGACATGTTACTATTACACAGCAAAAGTTTTCAAACCTTAATAACTCTGTAAGAAAAATGCTAAGTGTTTGAATGAATAATTATATGCCTAATCCTAAAAGGGCACAGAATTGCTGCCTTCATCTATAGGTTGTCATGTTTCTTAATCTAGTGCTAGGCAGTTGCATTCAGCTAAACTACGCAGATGAATTATAGTGACAAGAGGGCTTTGCATATACAGATCTAGGTTGCATGAAACCATAAAGGCATCAGAAGTAATGATATAGCAGGCGGCAGTAGCTGCCTTAGAGTCTTGGGATATAACGCTCAGTACTAGCGCTTGTTAAACCTTTGTGAGACCTATGGCACCTATTTCTACAAAATGTCAGTTTGTCTGAAGTCTCTGTTATAGAGGGCACAAGGAGCAAATTGATTGCAAATTCATTGCTCTTCAAAGCACGTTTTTTTTCTGGGAGGTCACATAGAGTAATCCTGATCCTGTTATTATCTCATTCATTCATAAACTTTGTAGATATCATTAACAGAGCTAATAATAACAAAAAATTAACTCATATAGAACGCTTTGTTTACAATCAAACCATAGCTGATGTCATAGCCATGGACAGTGAGTACTGGCTACAGAAATGTTTCAAGGGTTATCTTATTACATGTGAGCAAGGTTTAATGTCTTAACGACTGCCCACTGTCTTTTGACAGCAGGCATTGCAGGTCGTTAATCTGTAGTGACTCTTTTGAGGGATTTTGTGGCTCGCAGCACCGCAGCTGCACTGGCAACAGAGCTGTACTCAAGATTAAGGGATTTAGGGACTCACAGGAGATGTCTTATCTGATGAGACTCATTCTCTTTCCCTTTTCTTTCTTCATCCAGTCTAGACCCTCATAATGTCTTCTCCCGGCCACAACTCGACCCTGCAGAATTTACCACACAATCATGTTAGACTCCAAACAGTGAAAGTTCCCCCAACCAACTATAGGGCTTTCATTTGTACTACCAGTATATAGGAACACATTCCATATAGGAGACAGCTGTCCCAAAATAGACAGGCGAATAGGAAGATACTTATTTTAGCTCGGTTAGACCTTAAAAATTAGTCAGGTGGGCAGACTCTTCCTATTAAGTTGGTAAAGTCCCCCTTTAGTATAGGGCCCCTTCTAGTAGGTAGGTAAGTAGCTAGAGCCTCTTCTAGTAAATAAGTAAATATATATGGTCCCTTCTGGTAGGTAGGCAGGTAGATTGGGCCACTTAGGATAGGTAGTTAGGTCCACTTAGGGTTATTAGTTGGGGCCACTTAGGGTAGGTATTTTGTTCCCCTCCCCCTATTAAAAAAAATAAAAATAATACTCACATCAGTTCTCCACTCTTCTCCTGCCGAACATTGCTCTTTGAATACAGAACGGGCGGCATGACGTCACCACGCCACTTGCTCTTGGACGCCATTTCCTAGGCATAGGCTTAGGGCCTAGTACAGGAAGGGGTTCAGTGACGTCATTGCATTACACCGCTGCTTTCAGTGGGCTCAGTAGCTGGTATCAGTGTATATCAGTCGCATAGCTTCAGTCGCTGCCTGCACCGTGCAGGGGGCAGCTGTGAGCGCTGTATTACTGGGTCTACATGACCCATCGATGCAGCTATGTGGCAAGGGGGGCCTGGTTGCAAGTGTGATAGCTGCAAGCCCTGTAGCTACGCCACTGCTTAGTACATACCTTTGACCATCCCGGGCCCCTATACTCCTGGGGATGCTGGGCATAAGACAATCCTGCAGCTACCCTACATTATGCCACCCCTCATCCAAATCTCAAAAGTAAGACTGGTGTGATATTTTCATTTGAAGGCTTCTTCGTGGTGCTGCCCACACTGGTCTGCTGAGACCACAGTTTACAATTATCATCTAGCATCTCCAACCTCCTTCATGTCACTGTAACCGGCTCAGTTAAGAATAGCAGATCTGATATTCTAAGCACTGCTATAGACCCACCTACAGCCTGATCAGGAAGCTAACTATGAAGAGCAGGCTCTGTGAAAACGCATGGTGCTTGTTGATCAGCAGCCAGTATCCCAGTGAATATGCTGCTGTGGCATAGTGCAGAATCTGAGGAGCATACAATCATGCAAGGTCATTCCCCATGCAGAAGGCATTAGCTTATCAATTGAACACTGAATTACATGTTTTAGCACTGTCCAGTGCTTATTTACAATGATAATCATCCTGTCTAAAAGTGCCTTATACGTAATGGTTTCTGCAACTTATGTATTAGGTTTTTTTGTATAGACTGGGACAGAATAAGCAGAGTCCTTAGAAGTTGGGGTAAGGTGATAGTTGTACCCTATTAATTTGAGGGACTTTAATCATCTATGAGACTTATCAACTGTCATTCATTTCAGCTGGCACAAAGCCTTCACAACCTGCTGAACAGTCAATACAAACAAAAAGAAAGTACAAACCATCAATATGGCTGCCTTCAGGGAAGTTTCTAAAGACAAAAAGTAAAGCACTCCAGCCTTTTACAGATTTTAAGCCATTTTATATGGGACGATTATTGCCCAACCATAACTTCACAGCAATGTTCGTTATCAATCATTACCTCATGTAAAAGGCCCTCAATTAGCAAACGAATGAGCAAATGTTCGCTAGCTGATTGCATCCGTAAAAATCATTGTTTGTCAGCTGCAGATTTTCCTGTGTAAACACCGATAATAATGGAAATCACCGGCTGCAAATGATAAGTTATGAACAATCGCCGCTGGCCAATAATTGGCCATCCTAAAAGCTTCTAACAAGCGCTGATCGACTTGCTATGAGTTGATCAGCACTCACACAGGGCAATTATCTGCCCATGTAAAAAGACCACTACATTTAATTAATGGAACATTAATTCCCTTTAAATATCATTGTCACGATTCACACCACAGTCTCTGCCATGGACCGTTGGTGTGTCCTTGCCTGCCATGTCTCTGGTTGAAGGTCTCAGCGGCCTGTGTCCCCGCTGCTAGTATACTTACTCATCCTGGTTCCTGTGTCCCTGCTGCTACGAGCGTATATTAGCACTCACCAATCCTCGCTTCTACTTCCTGGCATCCTGTTCACGTGCTCGTAACCCTTAGGGGGCGTGCATGTCTCTGTTCTGTTCTTCAAAAAGACAGTGTCCCAATTACCTGGCCAGTGGCCTTTAACCTTCTGGGATATAAAGAACTTCCTGTCCTTGCTCCAGGGTCAGTTCTTTGCTGTTCATCAGAGCTCCTGACATGCTCCTGGGTTCTGCTGTTCCAGAGTTGACCCCTGAGATTCCTGATGTCAGTTTGTTTAGTCCATTAGAGCTCCTGACCTCCTGGCTGCTGTTACTTACTGATTTTGCACCTGTCCAGTTATACCTGCTGTATTCCTGCTGTTGCATCAGTCCGCTACTACCTGCTGTTATCTGCTGCTGTACATGTCTGCTACCCTCCTGGGACCTGTAGTCCTCCTACGGCTAGATAACTGATACCATCGCTCCCAGTGTCCGATGTCCCTGTCCTGCGCCTTGGCTGTCACTGTGGGTAGCCACGTCAGAGGTAGCGACCTGGGGATTCCCCGCAGCAAAGTCCATCCCGGCCTTGTGGTGGGCTCCGATGAAGACCGGGGGCCCTTTAGAATCTGCTCCCTGGCATGGTCTCCATTTCTACCATCTTCTCCCGATGTAATCACAGTGGATCCACACCTGTTAACCAATAATTGACGTGTCAGTGCCTACTATCACTGCTGGATCATTAGGGTGTGCCCCGTGCACACGGCCGCAGCGGGACGGATTTTCTCCGCGATGAGCTGTGGGGATATGGCCTTACAATCATATTCATACAGATACAAGATACGAATGTAGCATAGTTTAACTTGACTGTGATATAATGATGAGTTTTCTGTCAAGTTTACCTTTGCCACATCTGTGTGTAAACACGCTGCACACGTCTGCAGAAAATTCCAGTAAGTATGCACGCAGTAAGTAGATTTCCCTTTCTGACAATGGATACGGCATACTGGGAAGTTGAATCTAACTGTAAAGCTTGAAAGGTATGTTTGAAAAATGCAAGAAAAATATATGGGAAATGTATCCATTTTGCAGTATGTGAGTTGCTACACATGGAAATGTTACAGGACAGGAGAAAAACAAAGTTGTCAATCACAAAGCAGTCCCACCCACAATTACAATCACAACTACTTAGCACTGTACACAATCACAGTGAATAAGTATAGAGCAGAAGTTCTTATCCATAAGCAATTGGATTCTGAACTTCCTGGATTTTGTCACAATTTGGATATATTTTCAACAAAAAGTAAAGTCATTACTAGAATGTTCTGGTAGTGGGATTGTCCTCTGCTGGGACTCATAGGCCATATTGAGTTTAGGCGTTATTACTTCATCATGTTGACCAATGGATCATCTGGTCTTATGGTGGGCCCTGCTGTTCAGATAACAGTATGAAGAGCAGCTCTGGAGTATAAGCTGCTGCAATATTTGTGGCCCAGATTGTGAAGTCCTAAGGCTGTGTTCCCATCATGTTTTTGTTATTCCCGAAATATATTCTTTTGAATAGAAAAAATATATATTCAAACATGTACATTGCCATGAGCCCTATGGGTGCAATGTATGCCAAAAACACACACTTTAAGACATACATATATTTGTGTTGATTTCTATCTAGAATCTTTTTCTGCAGGCTGTTGCACTATCTTGTTCTTAAAAAAACATGTTTTTGACAGATACTTTTTTTGAAAAATATGTAGACTTAAGAGATCACAGTTGTGTGAAAAAGTGTTTGCCACCTTCCTGATTTCTTAATCTCTTTGGATGTTTGTCACACTTTAGGGTGCGTTCACATGACAGAGACAAAATACCGGTTGAATTTTCTGACCAGTATTTGGTCTTTTTTTGGCATGCAGTGGGACGGCTTTTGTCTGTGGTATGCGAGTGCCAGCCGCTCTCTTCGCACCCACATGTTCGTGTTCTGCCTGAAAACCGAACAGAAGAATGTTCTAAGTTTTTAGGAACAGAAAAAACACAGAAAAAATGAGACATTAATTACACAAAAAACACAGAAACAAGGCCATACTTAAAGCCCATAGGCTGGACAGAAAACTGAACTCAGTAAAGAGGCAACACTGTCCCCTATGCTACTTGGGAAAGATAAACAGGTGCAGCTGATTGCTGAGCAGTAACTCACACACCCCACCACTAGGGGAACAATTAAATTGCACATTAAATTGATACCTGTTCACACAGTATGCAGAAAAGCCACAGTATATTACATGACGAGATTGCACAAATGCAAAAATACCGATAAGACAACCACTCACACACCTTCTATGTATTAATTAATGTCCCTTTTTTCTGTAAATTGTTAGTGTAGGGATTTGCAAGAAATGGGGAGCCTTGACGGGGCTTGCAAGCTTGCGTATAGTGGCCACTCTATTAACTAATACCTCAGATTTGATATTTTTCCAATATGTCAATTTTTTGCCCAAAAGTACTGGGGAGTGGAGGGTATCTGTATTCTGTGTTGGACACTCAAAAAGTCCTGGACAGCCCGACCCAATCAAATAGCAGTGGCATTATAGGCTGTAAGCCAGCATGGTGCACCACATGTATCTGCATGAATGACACCCTTTTGTACTGCCTTATCTATATACAATTATAATACCAGCAACCATCCTCCTCATACATAGAAGGTGTGTGAGTGTTTGTCTTATCGGTATTTTTGCATTTGTACAATCTCCCCATGTATTATACTGTGGCTTTTCTGTATACTGTGTGAACAGGTATCAATTTAATGTGCAGTCTAATTGTTCCTCTAGTGGTGGGGTATGTGAGCCACTGGTCAACAATCAGCTGCACCTGTTTATCTTTCCCAAGTAGCATAGGGGCCAGTGTTGTCTCTTTACTGGTTTCAGTTTTCAGTCCAGGTTTTGAGCTGTGAGTATGGCCTTGTTTCTGTGTTTTTTAAGTTGTTAGGAACACCAGCGATATCAAACACTGTCTGGCAGAAATTCCATGCAGTGTGGACAGATTTTCTATTTAAATCATTGTACAAGATTGACTGTTGGTTTATTGCTGGTTTTCAAATGCGAAAACCATTTGTAAATCCGACTGAAAACCCATGAGAGGAGGACACGCCCTAAGGCTATATTCACACGGCTTAAAATTGGACGTATTTCAGACCGTAATTACGCGCCGGAGTGCGGCTGGAATACGTCCCAGTCATTACGGTAATCCACAGTTCTCATAGAGAACTATGGATTTCATCTCCTCTCCCTGCTCGGCAAAGACACCGAGGGGGGAGATAAGTGACATGTGAATTACTAGCGGCGTATACGCGCCACTGGTAATACAAGTCTATAGGCCGGCGAGGTGCCGGCCCCCCGCTCCCGCCCCCACTCCCGCCCCGCCCCCGTGTGAACCTAGCCTAAATGTTTCAGATCACGAAACAGATTTAAATATTAGACAAACATAACACAAATAACACAAAATGCAGTTTTTAAATGAAGGTCTTAATTGTTAAGTAAAAAAAAGTAATCAAAACCTATAGGGCCCGGTGTGACAAAGTGATTGCCCCCTATTTATCCTATTTAAGTGCCATCTTGTTTGAGAACAGGTGGGACAGTAATCAAGTCTGGGTCTGGCTAGAGAAAGAGAACTCAGCTTCCCAAAGATATGAGAAAACACAGTTATTTTATGTTTTAAGGAGGGGGGGGGGGGCAATTATTTTTTCACACAGGGCCCTATAGGTTTTGATTACTATTCTCTTAATAATAAAGACCTTAATTTAAAAACTGCATTTTGTGTTACTTGTGTTATGTTTGTCTAATATTTAAATTTGTTTGGTGATCTGAAACATTTAAGTGTGACAAACGTCCAAAAGATTAAGAAATTAGGAAGGGGCTAAATATTTTTTCACACTACTGTACGTCTATATGTATATCTATTCTTCTGTCTGTTCGTACAGTTTTCCAAGTAGTTTTCACTTATTTAAAGGGGTATTTCCATCACATTAATAAGTTGCAAGCATTTAGGGACATGTAAAAATAGATTATTACTAAATACATTGCTTTTCTGATTTTGATTCTTTTTAGAGTTCTTATCTCCTGCTTGTTTACAAAAGGTTTCCTAGGTTACTGACCACCTCTCTACTCTAGTAGCCCTAGCCAAAATGGTTACCTCACATTCTGTTATGCCAGGAGTTTGTTTATCTTTTCATTACTGACAAACTTTAATCCCTTAGGCAATGTTCAAACGGGTGAAATTGGGACATATTTCGCTGTACTGCGCTCAATACGGTCCGATATACATCCCAGCCATGACGGTAATCCATAGTTCTCTATGAGAACTGTGGATTACGACTCCTCTCCCCGCTCGCACAATACGCCGCGGGGGGAGATAAGTGACATGTCAATTACTAGTGGCGAATACACGCTGCTAGTAATGAATGTCCATGGGGCCGGCAGGCTGCTGCCCTCCCCCCCCCGCCCCACGGGAGGCGGGGCGCGCGCGCGAAATCCAGGCGTATTTGCGGTGCGTAATTACTCCCCGCAATTAGGCCGTGTGAACATAGCCTTAGAGCTCTGTTTCCTGGTCTGCTCTGGTGTTAAGATCCCTCCATCAGCAATGTCCCTTTAAGTGCTTATGGCAGAGTGTAATAGGAGTACAAACATGAGAGCTATGAAGGTCTACTCTAAGGCGCTCGCAAATCCGTCTTGAATAAGGGGCGGGGGCGGGGCGGGGGCGCAGCCCGTCGGCCCCATAGAGTTCCATTATCTGGAATAATGTGCATGTCACTTTCTCCCCGCCCGGCGGATTCGTCGAGCGGGGAGGAGTGACGGAATCCACTGTTCTCTATGAGAACGGTGGATTACCGTAATTACGGCGACGGATTGGCGCTGTACTGCAGCGAAAATCCGGCATGCAGTACGCCGCCAATCCAAGCCGAAATAAGCCGTGTGAACGGCCCTTAAGTCTCTGACTGACCAGGCACCCAAATGGCACATCATAATCTGGTTGGGGAATAAAGGGGGCAAATGAGGGTTGGAGTGAAGCATTGCCCCACATTATCAAAGCTGTCTGATCTTGGATGCTCGCCTGTACCTGCTGTGGATAGAGTGGGCACAAAGAGTGATCCCGCTTCATACCCCTTTAGAGTTGCCAGGACATACTGTTAAAGTAACACTAAGGTACCACAAAAGCTGTTTAAAACAAGAGGTGAATGGGGTCTAATATTGGTGTAGTTGCTCTAGTTAGAATACATTTGACAGATCTTTTTGCAAGACTTGCAAATGTACTATCAAAGAAAGAGTGAGCCAATTAACAGTCAGCTTTACAATCTTGTTGGAGAGTATACATTTTGGCAATGGTACAATCAATGTGTAATGCAGACCCTTTAAAAGACTGTGATATTATTACAACTTTAATTTTGTATAGTTTGCGGTTTATAGGATACTGAAAGATTATGTGATCCATGAGCGGATGTGCAGCTGTAGAAATGTGGGCCCTTCATTTATCAAGTCTCATCTGTCCCACTTTGGCCACCTGGAATGTGGAGACTAGGAAGGATAAACTGGGCCATGGCAGGGAGTATTTCAGTGTATCCCACTTACGAGAGAAAGACATGTCCTGGCTATTTTCAAACTGAGGCTTGCTGGCTACATGATATTTCTATCCAAATTGATTTAAAAAAAAAGTAGCTGACTAAACATTAAAAGCATGAAATGGAGGACAGTAGAGGAGCAATGTCCAGTGCACTGGCAATATAATTATCACTGACAAGGACAATATTTGTAAAGCTTATATAAAAAGTCTGAAAAATATTTTTAAAGGTGAAATCCTTTCATTGACAGAATAGTTTTTCTAGGTTTTATTTCCATGTGATTTCATCAGTATTTGATGAATGAATATATATACACAGGCAGTCCCCAGGTTACGACTGGGATAGGGACTGTAGGTTTGTTCTTAAGTTGAATTTGTATGTAAGTCACAGGGAAGTTTATTAAAGGTAACTATAGCACAAAAGGTTTTTGTTTTTAGTTTTGGTTAGTGCAGGGAAGGGTTTTTACATTTGTTTTGCTGTCTGTGCCACTGTTAAGAAGATTTCACTTCATTTTCACCTCATGTGCTGTAGTGGTACGCTGGAACTTGTCATTCCATGGTTACTGGAACATGGAACTATAAGTGCCAGCATGCCACATAAGTCTCGGTTTGTAACTCAGGGACATATATATATATATATATATATATATATATAATATATATTATATATATATATATATATATATACCACTCGAGCTATATGTATAGTAAGTAATTTCCCTAGATACAATTTGCTAAAATATACTGGATACATACATTTACCAAAGGCAATTGCAAGCAAAGTATATTTTACCCATTCTCTATGCAACAGTTGTTGAAGACAAGTATGTTCACTTATTTGATCATTCTCTTTAGCAAGGCAGTGATCGTCTTGGGGGTGTGTTTGGGGTCATTTTCATATTGGAATACTGCCTTGCGGCCCATAAGAGAAGAGATCATGCTCTGCTTCAATATATCACAGTACATGTTGTCATTCAATGAACTGTAGCTCCCCACAGCCGACAGCAATCATGTGTAGGAAGGCGAGGAGGAAAAAACGAACATGTCAATGTTAAGGCCGTTTACCAGTTAACCTTAATAAAGTTACATTTTAGTTGATTTTATTGTCTGCCTTTATATGTGATAAAAAGGAAAGGAGGCAATTTTGAACTTTAATTATTATTTAATATTAGTCATAGCATGCTATGACTGAGGGTTACCAAACCTGAAACACATCAGCATTTTACACATGTTTTCATCATGTACTTTGTTCAAATAAAGAAAGTATCTTCTATTACACATTGGATCTGCATTGCATTCTTAGGCTAGGGCTACACAGCATAGAGCAAAAAAATTTGTTGAAGACCAAAACCTAAAAAATGCTTGGAATGTCAGTTTTTTGTCCAAAGCAGCTGGGTTTCCAATGAGTTTTTTGGGTGGTTACAGCACTTAAAGAATCTGCAGCTAAAGTCTAGGTGCCAAATACAGCCGGACACCTTTAGGGTATGTTCATATGGCGTCTTGTGTACCGCTGTACGCCTGCTGCTTCAGGAGTACACGCTGGCTAACGCGAACTTCTGAAGTGCTCACACTGACCTTCACTTTCCCCGGTGCATAATTGATTTTACCGTATTTGCAGGGTGTACTTTGGGCATATTGCCCTGCAAATACGTTGTGTGTAGGAAAGTTTTAACTTTCATGTTTTTTTCAATCAACATTGGTCCAAAATCCTTTGCAGGGGGTGACTGTTTTTTTCTGATCTTCTACTTACACAACCATTGAGGTTAATGTAAAAATGTTGTTGCCTGAAGCTGTCACCAGAAGGGCTCATTATACTTTGAGTATTGATGCTCCTATTGAGCTCAAAGAGGTATTTTCATCCGTATGTATTGAGCTCCCCTTATTGGTAATGGAAAGGTGATGTTTTGACAGTGATTATTAATATGTTATGGGTTGTCTGCAGGCTTGAACTGGCAGACAAGGGGGCAAGGGAAATTCCTGGTTGGCCTCTAGGCATGGCAGGCCTGGGGTTTTGCTTTCACGGAGAAAGGCAACTAAAGAGAAGCAGAAGGCAAGAGACAGAGAGCAAACGTCATGTGCAGTCAAGTACAGTAGCTGAAAAGTGGTCCAAAACATAGATTTTACTGGTGGGCCCTAAGAATCAAATACACCTGTGGGCCCCAAGAATCAAGTACACTGGTGGCCCAAAGGCACCCCATTTGGACACTGTTTGTCTGCTGATGAAAAGTTATGTTTGCAGATTTTTCCTAAAGGAGACTGATTGTACATCTTAATCTGGTTGAACAGTTTCCCCTGGTTCTCTGGTGGGTTGGGATGGTCCTTGATACTTAGGGAGACATGTATGATTGGGGTTTTCCACCCTTTTCTGGCGTCAAATGCGCCTAAGTGAGCCGGCTACAATGTCTTATGCGCCTAATGAATGTGTTAGGTGCATTGTTCATAAGACTCGACACTTTTTAATGCGCCTGACATGTGGGGGCGTTCTGGGGGCATCACACCACATATTATTAGAGACATATGTGAATGTGGGTCAACAAAACTAGGCGCATTACTGCTTGGTCAGGCAGACCTATTTTAATGTGGTGTCTGCCTGAGCCTGAGGAGTCAAAGTGGAGCTAGATTTGCTGTTAGGGAAAAAATTTCCAAAATTTCTCAACTTACATCAGTACAATAATAGAAAGTAATTTATGGTAATTATAAAACTATATAAAATTTAATTATTTTAATTTTATAAAAATGTTATCATATAAAATTAATCTAAAAATATATAATATCCCAAAAATATAAAAATATCTGCTATAAAATGTATTTAAAATTAATAGAATCTAAAAAGAACTTTACATTAAATAACCCACTGATGTTGTTGTTCAGATTTTTAATTTTTTTAATTTTTACTACATAAATTTGAAATTTATTTTAGCTGCTCTCACCCTTTATTCCATATACGGCAAGAGCCAGCACACCACAGGTCTGGCTGGGACCTGTGGTCCTCCAACCAAGATCAGCACCATAGTTTCTTTCACTGACATGCTATTCTAATGACTTTTCTTTTATTTCCAGCCTATCTCTAACCTATATATATGTTTGGTGCATTACTAATGCGCCTAAGTTCCATACTGCGCTAAACACACAGGAGGGGTGCAATGAACTTAGACACCATTTGTGAATGCACAAAAACCACTTTCATACATTCAGGCGCATTTGACACTGAAAAATAAGTGAGAAAATGGACTTTAATGCACTTAGTTCCATACATTTCTCCCTTAATATTGAATGTAGATGTTATCTTCAAATGCGGCAAGTAAATGGTAAAAACTGAGTTTTCTCTTTAGAAGCCTTATTAACAATTTTGCTGTTGTTTCATTTGTAGAATGATCATTTTGCACCATTATACACATTATCACCTGCAAACTGTTTTTCTTCATGTTTGTTTTTGCACATTAATATACTTCACCCACTCATGTCCTGTTTATGTGATACAGCGTGTTCTCAGGAATTAATTGAAGCACTTGGTAGATATCCGCATGCTAGTAATCCTTCCTCCATGTGGTATGCAACTATGAAACCCACACCACTAAAACAAAATAAAATGAAATACCTGTATGCATTATATATTGTTCAAAATGTATTAATTTAAAGGATATCTTCATATTTTTCACTTCAGTGCACTCAAATAAAAACAAAATGAACAAACTTTCCAAACAGTCCTAGAAAAATAACGAGCACTGAGCAAATCATGGGAATTTTTTCCCATTGATTTTACAGAGGTGAATCAACTTTATTCAGTACAAATATCTGTATACACAATAAAAATAATCTAAAGACTCGCATGAACAGAAGCAGGAGACCAAGCAGAGCTCACCAAATTATGAGGCGCCATCTGTCCCCTACTTCTTGTTAACGTACATTCTGTAGATTAGCGAGAAATAGGGAACAGATGGCATAGAGTATTATTGGAGGAACAGACTAAACAGGGTTTGTTTGTTGTATGTTTCCATGGAAACACATAGATAAATACAGGAGCTGGGGACACAAAGTTATATTTTTTTTTACAAATTCTAATTATTTCTTTGTCATGTTTTATGGTTATTTAGAAGGTCTTGGAATTTAGATGACTTCTTAAATGGTCACTAAGCATTTAAAAACAAAAAGACAAAGACCAGCAGGAAGAAAATAAATTATTTCTTTCATATTCTTACCAGCAAAAATGTTGAGGCCTGGTTCACATATGCACTGTTATTTGTGTTGGATCCTTTTATGATAGACACTATAGGTGCCAAATAGACCTCCTTGTGTATAGTGGGGTACGTTGGGATTCCATTATAGTGTCTGTTATTTCAATAGAATTTGCAACAGAATTTATGACAGAATGGAATCTACACACATGGACAAATTACTGGTATCCTTCTGTTAAAAAAAGGAAAACCTACAATGGTCAGTGAAATAACTTGGAATTGACAAAAGTGATACAAATTTAAATTGATTAAAAATCAACTAATAAAAAGCACACATTCCTTTCGAATTGTGGTTCAACTGAAATATTTAAATAAGCAAACTAATAAAATTGGCGTGGACAAAAATATTGATAACCTTAATATTTTGTTGGACAACCTTTTGGGGCAATCACTGCAAACAAACAATTTCTGTAATTCTCAATAAGATGTCTGCACCTGTCTACAGGTATCTAGTCCCACGTCTCAAGAACACCTGATAAGAGACATCTTCCTGTTAGAGGACTCATGACCTGCAACTGAGATCCAGCTCTCTGACACTAGGCATTACTTTTTGCTCCAGAAAGCTATGATAGTCTTGAGATTTAATTGTACCTTGCACAGATTGAAGACACCCTGAGCCAGATGCAATAAGACATCCACAAAACATAACCAAGCCTCCACCATGTTTAAAATTAGGTAGTATGTTCTTTTCTTTGTATGCTTCATGTTTGCATTTGTGAACATAGGACTTAACGTGGGAGCTCTTGTGACTTGCTAAAAAGCTCCAGTTTTGTCTCATTTATCCAAAGGAAATTTTCACACAAGCTTTGTGGCTTGTCAATATGCATGTTGGCAAATTCCATAATCACTTTTTCATGATTTGCTTCCAACAGTGGTTTCCTCCTCAGTTGTCTTCCATTAAGTCCACATTGGTAAAGACATTGATGGATGGTGCGATCTGACACTGATGTACCTTGAACTTGGAACTTCACCTCTAATCTCTTTGGAAGTTGTTCCAGGCTCTTTGGTTACCATTTATATTTTCTGTCTATAATTTGTCATCAATTTTCCTTTTATGGCTCCGTCCAGAGAGTTGGCGCTCAGTCCCATAGACTTTAAACTTTGAATAATATGGGCAACTATAGTAACATGAACATCAAGCTGTTTGGAGATTATCATATAGCCTTTAATGTAGTTATCTATAATCTGATATGTATTTCTTTTGGTGGATGCACGGGTTTGCCAGTGTGGAAACACATCCTGTGAACATGTTGCTTCTTTATCCTCCATTGATCAGATATATTTTTTACAATAATGACGACCTCTTTTCAGCCCTCACAGCATCAGTAATACAAAACATTACTTATCACGTTGTAAAGTTTGGGTCTATAAGGAATCCCACAGTACCTGGTTTAACTTGTAGCTGTTTATTAAGTGACAGTAGTACAGTGCCACGCAAAAGGGTAACAGTTGTGAACTTTTGGCTTTCAGGCTCCATATCTCGCCATTCATTACAGCTTTAAACGTGAGACTACCATCATTTTATAGAAATACATCTTCACTATCTCATACATTAATTTGATTTGCAACGATTTAACATGTGCTTGGTTATGCAGATTCTTTCCTGTAACTGCATTGTTACTGTTTTTCTCCTAAAATTCTAAAGCTCAAGTTTTATTATTTGTTATTATTTGGTAAATCCACCTTTGGATTTCAACACTGCCTGAATCCTTCTGGGCTCTCGATCAGATTCAAGCATGTTTCGACCAAAATCTGTCTCTTCTACACGTTCCTAAAGTTGGTGCAGACTGGTTGACTCTCTTGGTTATGAATACAGCTTTTTCTTCAACTCTACCAACAAATTATCGATTGTGTTGAGGTCTGGGGACTGTGGAGGCCAATGCAGCAATTCTACTTTATTGTTTCACAATAGGAAACACAACAGTTTACTTTACCAAACAATTCTAAGCATTTTTTGTCCCTCTAAAACATCTTATTAATGTATAAATGCAGCCGCTATTCATTCCCTGAGCCTTAGGCTGTGTGATAATAAACTTGTAAAACTTCCCATTTAACAAATATAGATGTATGCTGATGTGACAGTTGCTATTTGCCGTCATTTGTTGTGCACTCTGTTGCGGTATATTATCTTAGAGCAACACAACACAGTGACAGGTAATGAAATATTGTTATGATCATCTGGTGGGTGAAGAATCCAGCACCTGCTTCTTTATAACTGTAATAGGTTGGAGACAATTTAATATATGTCTCCTTTTTTAACCAGAAGGCAAAAGATAATTTAATAACTAAGACCAAAAGATAAATGGAAAAAGTTGTAACAGTGCTTTGCTTTGATTCCAATGGGACATTAGTGTGCACAAAATTTTCTTTAAAACTGCCTTGTGTTTTTGTTGTTTGTTTAAAGTACAGGGAGGCGCTGGATAACACATGCTGCCATTTTTTTCTCTGCTAAAGCCAGTGGGGTGAAGGGAAAAACAGATGATTTTCATGACGTGTCACCACTTTTCATCAGTCGCCATTCATTCTTTCATCTGTCGGTCATTTACACTGTAATTTGAAATGACAAAAAACTGATAACAATGATTGCAATGGACATTTTCTCAGAAGGGATCTAAAAAAACTTATGACAACAGGCGTTTTCTACACAACTGATTTAAATAAACTGCATAAAAACTGGTGACAACTCGTGCATGTTATTTACTATTTTGCCATAGGCAAACTTAAACTCTACCAGTTCTCTATCTGTAAAACACTAAAACGTAACTTTTATTATGTATAACTCTTAACCTTTATGCACACTATTTAAAAACCTGGTTTCTAACCTCACCATTTCACCCTTTCTACTTCTGAAAGAAGGAATAGCTCCTTATCTATTATCAAGTCTGGTGGAGCACCACCTATTAATAGGAGAGGCCTTATATCTATAGCAAATTACTAACTCCAGTAAGAGATTCCAAGCCTCCTACTTGGGCAGTCGTCCCTAATCTCATGGACACAAAACAAATAAGGCCCCCTTGTGACACCGTCTGCAGCTGGTGACACTTCTAGACAGAGGTGAGAAATCACAATTTAAAACGTCATGTCTGACCTCTCCGACATGTTTCACCAGCTAACCTGGCTTTATCAGGGGTTAGAGGTCCTCTAACCCCTGATGAAGCCAGGTTAGCTGGTGAAATATGACTGTTCTCTTGTAGCAGTCAGAGAGCCCCGTCTGCTGCCTACATCCGAGAGTTGCGGCTGAGATGTTGGTCATCCAGAGCAGCCATGCAAGATGATAAGGTGTCGGTGATCATGCCTCACCAGATGTACAGCTGTGTCTCTTTAAGGTAGACGTTCTGTAAAATGTTCCAGAGCTTGTCCCTGCCATGCATTTTTCAGGGCAGGTAAGTGAACCAACTGTACACGTATTACACTGTAGTTGGGTGAGGGGGGGCACATAGTCTTCCTAACACTTTGCACATTTAACTCTTTGCTTTCCTGTCAGGCTTGGTGTGAATTTTGCAGGATGTCTCTTTTACTTTACTGAAGGACTACGTACCTTTGGCCAAAGGCAGGGTGTATTAGGAGATTGCTGGAATGACAACGTACTAGCAATCATTTGTACAAGTACCTACAGAATATCTATCTATATAAAACATTCCTTCATACAGGACCTCCCTCCCTACAGGTCCTCCCTCTCTACAGTACATCCCTCCATACAGGACACCCTTCTCTACAGGACATTCCTCCCTACAGGAAATACCTCCCTATAGGAGCTACCTCTCTATAGGACATACCTCCCTACAGGACATCCCTCCATACAGTACACCCTTCCTTTCAGACATCCCTTCCCACAGAATATCCCTCCCTACACGACATCACTCCCTACAGAACATTCCTTCATAAATGAAATCCCTCCCTACAGGAGATCCACCCATACCGGACATTCCTCCCTACAGGAAATACCTCCCTATAGCACCTACCTCCCTACAGGACGTTCCTCTCTACAGGACATCCCTCTCTACAGGACATCCCTCTCTACAGTACATCCCTCCATACAGGATTTCATTCCCTGCAGGACATCCGTCCCTACAGGACCTCCATCCATACATGAAATCCCTCCCTCCAGGCCATCCCTCTCTACAGGACATCACTCCATACAGTACATCCTTCCCTACAGGACATCTCTCCATACAGAACAGTCTTCACTTCAGGACATCCCTCTCTATAGGACATCCATTTCTACAAGACATCCCTCCCTACTGGACATTCCTCATTTCAGTATATCCCTCTCTACAGGAAGTACCTCCCTATAGGACCTACCTCCCTACTGGACCTCCCTCTCTACAGGACATCCCTCCATACAGAACACCCTTCCCTCCAGGACCTCCCTCCCTACAGGACATTCCTCACTTCATTATATCCCTCCCTATAGGAAATACCTCCCTACAGGACCTCCTTCTCTACAGGACATCCCTCCATACAGAACATCCTTCCCTACAGGACATCCCTTCATACAGAACATCTCTCCATACAGAACATTCTTCACTTTAGGACATCCCTCTCTACTGGACATCCCTTCACACAGGACAGTCCTCACTTGAGTATATCCCTCTCTACAGGAAGTACCTCCCTAAAGAACCTACCTCCCTACAGGACCTCCCTCTCTACAGGAAGTACCTCCCTAAAGAACCTACCTCCCTTCAGGACCTCCCTCGCTACAGGAAGTACCTCCCTAAAGAACCTACCTCCCTACAGGACCTCCCTCTCTACAGGACATCCCTCCATACAGAACACACTTCACTCTAGGACATCCCTATCTACAGGACATCACTCCATACAGTACATCATTCCCTACAGGACATCTCTCCATACAGAACATTCTTCACTTCAGGACATCCCTCTCTATAGGACATCCCTTTCTACAGGACCTCCCTCCCTACAGGACTTCCTTATTCAGTATATCCCTCCCTATAGGAAATCCCTCCCAAAGGGAAAACTATCTCTATAGGACTCCCTCCATACAGAACCCCCTTCCCCTCAGGACATCCCCCCTATAAAACATCCCTTAAAAGGAAAAAAAAAATTAAAAAATCCCCCTTTTAAGAACATCTCTCCATAAGAACATTTTCACTTAGACATCCCTCTCTACAGGAACCCCCTTCACACGGAAGTCTATTTGGGGTATATCCCTCTCTCGGAAACCCCCCTACGGGAAATTTTTTCCCTCTATGACTCCAAAAGTCAGAATTTATGTACAAGATGTCACTGGAGCCTCCTGGGTGTCTATTACAACAGTGTGTATTTTTGCCATTTGTCCCCCTAAGCTTTTTTGTTTCCCTTTTAAAATAGCTATTTTTTAACCCGGTTACAAAATTTGACGTACCTGTATGTTTATTGCCGATAAGGAGTATGGGTGATATTTAGTGCGCCCATCCAATACAGCGGTAAAGGGATTGTTCACCCAAAACAGCCGCTAGCTGCCGATAGGGGGAGACGCTTTGATCTGTTTTTTAAAACTTTAAGTGCCACGCATAACCCAAAGGCAGACGTAAAGGAGAAAAAATGAAATGCTTTTTTTGGCAGTACATCGTAATTTTTAAAAATAGACCAAAGGTCAGAAAAGACACCAAAAAGTCACAGGTCTCCCAACAAATATAAATCTATATAAGTATCGCTCAATTGAGTCTGTTTATAAAAAAGGATAAAAGCAACGCATTTCACACGAAAAAAATGTCAGACCTGATAAAGCTCTATGCTTTTATTTTTTGAAATGTGTTGTTTTTATCCATTTTAAATAGTTCCTGACCAGGCCTCTTTTCTGATCAGGCACATTCTTCTGTTTCCCAAGTACACGCCGGTTTAAATACTATACTGCTTTCTTGCACTCGGTTATTCTACTAATATTTTTTACTTTCTTCTGTGATATCTTAGGTTTTAAGCATACATTTGTTACTTTTTTTTTCCATATTGTGCTCTCTCATAAGATCAGAAAAAGACTTTTGAGCAGCATTTTTATATCACTTTTTTCTTGATGATTATGATGATTTCCCTTTTAATTTGGGCTGATATATTGGTTTATTAACTCTAGTTACAGGGGAAATCCATCTCCTGCACTGACTGTAGAGTTTGGGTTTGATAGGACCCAGCAGCTCAGGCAGTTACCGAGATGACAGATGGTACCAGGAGGCAGGAAGCCACAAGTCTTCCTGTCTATCTATGTATACAGTGCTCATTAAGCACTGTATTCACCGCGGCTGAGAAGCTAGCAATGGTAATAGACCATCCCTGTTTTCTCAGTGGAGAGCTCCGGTATAGCTGCTAGCCGGCACTCCACCCATGCAGCTATACAATTAATGGACAGTTCTTTGCAGAGACATTCCAGAACTGAGGATAAATTGTCACAACCAAGATGTTTATAGTTTATGGGCAGTTGGCAAGTGCTTAAACAGACTCACGTGAACTATACTTTGTTGGGAGACAAGCCCCTTTTTGGTATTTTTTTGACCTTATGGTCTATTTTTAACTGTTGCTTGGCATACCCCTGGAGATGCTTGAGACGTCAGCAATTCTCACTTTTAATATCCAAGGAGAGTTGTGCCTACATTTATACAACAACGTAGCAAAATCGCACAGACTATAGTTAGTTGATTTGAAATTTTAATCTGCACAAGAATGCAAGTATGTTCAAGTCCCCTGCAGGGAATAAGGGTGACTTTTTTGGAATGGGGTTGGCCCCAACACTTTTTTAATATTCCAAAGACTTGTGGCTTTCCCTCGGAGTGTGTCGCCCAAATTTTGAAATTAGACACATTTTTAAATGTTGACAAAAAACCTAGGGGCATAACTGTAGAACACCCAGACGGGGTTAAAAGGTGATCTGCCTCCCCTGAGTTGTCTTTAGGGGGAACTACAATGGCTTATGTATGAATTTGCAGAAAAAAAGGGTTTTAAATACATTTGGTGAATTCTGGCCGGGTCAGCACCCAAATTTTTCATACTTTGTCCCCAAAATGTTAAAGTCAAAAAAAAAAAAATAAAAGTTTCAAAAAAATTTAAAAATTTAAAAAAATCTTTTTTCCACTTACCAAAGGAAAAATATAAACTTTGAAAAAAATAAACAAAATTTGGGTTGAATGCATCTGAAAAATTTCCCAAATCAAAATATAATTTTTTTTGGCATGGGAAAAAGGAGTAGTAACGGGCAGTTTTGGGGGGCCTTTTATGGGGCCTTCATGAGGCCTCCGCTTAATAAAAATGCTCAGCCCCTTGCAATTTGGCATGGGGGTGGGTAAAAAAAAGAAAAGGGAAAAGGTGCGCAGTTAAAAAAGGGAAGTTTTTTTAGTAAAAACTGAGCTAAAAGTCAACCCTCTTTTGGACATCACTGAAAAAAGGCAGACTTTGGTGTTCTTCACTAGAAGCCTTTGGGGAAATTTGGGAATTTATTTGAGAATCAAAAGGCCCCCTGCTACAAATATATTAGAATCAGTTTTGCAAAGGATTTAAAATTTTTGATAGAGATGTATATTATTGAGGTCATGCATAAACCCAAAGTATGGAAAATTTAAAATGGTTTTTGCGAAATTTCTTCAAAAAAACCCCCCCCCCCCCCCCACCCCCCCCCCCCCCTTCTGCTCCCTTGAGTGCCCTTTACCATTTTAAGGCTTTATTTGGTTGAGGAATTTTTTTCGACAAAAATTTAAAAACGGCAAAGGTTTTTTTGGTAATCGGGTTTTTCCGATTTTCCCCGATAAATTTTGTTAAAAAATCGGGAAAAACTATTAATATCGGACTTTTTTTGGGCGGCCAGCAATCCCGCTTACGAATAGGCAGGGTGAGATGTGTGTGCGACGTTAAAGACTGGGATGTGTATTTGGGTTTCGATTGGTGGAAAAAAAAACATGAAAATGTTTTAACATAGAAAAGCCCCTTTCCCGTTCTGCCTCAAATCTCTTCAGCGTTTCTTCTAGTTGGGGCGTTTCGCCTTTCTTTTCTCCAAATACTCAGCGAAAAAATTTTTTTTTTTTCACAGAGATCCTCTACTTTTAGCTGTTAGTTTGAATTTGGGGAAAAGGAAATTTTAGGTTGTTAGATAGAAATTTTTTTAAAGCAAAACTAGGGTATAAAGTAAAGGGGGGGGGGGGGGGGTGGGGGGCCCATGGGCCCAACAAAGAAAAAAGCTTTTATTTTTTGGCCCCTGGAAAAGTTTTACCAAGACTTAGTGTAGACATTGCACTGAAAAATCTTTATTATTAAAAGTTTGCTATTTATGATTTCCTGGATTTTTGGGGGGGAAAATGTGAACTTATATTAGGATTTCAAAATCATTTTTGTTAAAATGCAGGTCTCTTTTTAGGTGCCAAAAAATCCCCTTTTTTTATCA
>JAODAL010012684.1:0-94413 GCA_025379985.1 Phyllomedusa bahiana
TTTTACGCTACACAACAAGAGAAAAATTTTTGAAAATTAACCTTCCTTGTAAATTATGCTACGGAAAAAAAATGTATATGTTTTGGCGTTAAAAATGACGGTTTCTTGGGCCCCTACGCTGAATAAAACGTTTAAATTAACCCGGGATGTAAATTGCCCCAAAAGTTGAGCGCCAAAAATGAAGTGGTATTTTTTGTAAAAACGCTTTTTCCTTTAAATGAAACAACAAAAAGGGCTTAGATCCCCCGGGATATTCAATTTTGCTGTGGGGGAAAAGGGGTTTTTAAAAGATAGAACTGCAGGGGCCCAGGGATTTCAGATCCAATACCAAAAAAAATCAAAAAATAAAGTTAAGGAAGCATCTCTGAGACAAGCTGAGACCCCCCCAAAAAAATCGCTGTATAAAAATCGTTCTTCAGAAAAAAAATCACCCGCCCCCGACCTTCCCGATCAGTACGTGAGGGTATGAGCTCCCAGCGTCACGCCGGCTTATTAGTGCGGGTGAGTCACAGAATCCCCGGCCCTCTGTTGGCTTCATCGCACATGTAGCAGGTATGCCCTTTTTCCCTCCCAGGTTTTTCCCCCATGTAGCGCCATGTGCTGCAGCCATTTTATCAATCAAAAGCACATTGTTCACCCCAAAGTCCCCCAAACTTCGACTTTGTTAAAAAAACCGAAGTTTTCCGAAATTCAAAAACAAATTTCCCACTTTGTTAGAATAAAATTTGCCCATCTCTAAAAATTTTTTTTTACTGCAATTTTTTTCTCATTTCCCCAACATTCTTTTTTGCGGGGTTTGTGTGAGGAGACGAAAAAGAAGAAATTTTTCTGAAAAACCCCCGTATTTTTTTTCTCTCTTTATCTTTGGGTTTTTGATTGTCAATGGTTTTGAGGTCATGTTGCGTGGCAGCTAAAATATGGTCTTTGGAACAGAAATGTGGCTTTAAGTGGCATTTCTCCTCACAATTTTTAATAGTGGTAGAAGAAAATATTTTTAATTTTTTGGGGTCATGTTGCTGTGAGTACAGCAATAAAACATGGCCCTTTGGAATAGAAATGGGGTTTTAAGTGGCATTTCTCCCTCACAATTTTTTAACAGGGGCTGAGAAGCATTTTATAATTTTTTGGGGTCATGTGTTTTTGAATTGCACAATAATACAGGCCCTTTCTAAAAAAAATTTTTTTCTAACAGACTTTTGTTCTTCACATTGCAAGAGGGGCTCAAGGGTGAGGTGCTGTCAGAAACAGGAATGTGGACACTGTTAATGGACACATATTGCAAAATGATTTGTTTTTGAAGATTTTTAACATAGCCCAATCCATGTATTGAGAAAAAACCATTTAATAAATTAAAAAAAAGAGAAAACAAAGACGGGGCGGTTTCCATCCTATTTTGAAAATGTGTTTTTCTAAAATTAAACTATAAAAAAATTTGCATGTACAAAATAGTGGACAAATTTTCCTTTGAATTGTACAAGGGAGGTACAGGAAGATTGACCAGATGTCGGTTATTTAGAGGACTGGATTTGGAGCACGGCCGAGAACAAAAAAAACAGAGATCATACCTCCAGCACGTTGAGTAAACGAAAAAAACCCAAAAAAAAGGGATTGGGGGAACGGGAAACTCAACCCCCAGCTTTTCCAAGTAAGTCAATTGGTCGCACTCATACGGGGGGGAAAAAAAGCGCTACCAGGTCTTGACTGTGTAGGGAAAAAAGGCGGGAGTTTACCTCACACTTCCGCTTCCGCACTTGCTTAGAACCCTGTTTTTTTTCGCTCTAAGGGCTTTTCCCGTGTTAATAGTGAGGCCCCACCTGGGCTCTCACCGCACCCACTGTAATTCCGGCCCGGCAGCTAAATCTGCAGTTAATAGATGACAGACGCTAGCCTGGGTTTCCCCGCACCCAAAATTTGGGCCCCCCGGCGCTGGACCCCCCGTGTTAAAGATGGCTGACTCAGCACGGGCCCTCTCCCCATCGGGGCAATCAGGGAGTTAAATTTTTTAAAAATTCGTTTTTAAAAAAGGGTGATTTCTGTGGGGTTAATAGGTCAAAAAGGGGGCTCCAGGGTGGACACAAATTTGCACAATTTGAGGCTTTAAAATTTTTCTGGGGGTGGGTCACTAGGGGTCGCATCATTTGTTCCCAGGGGAGTTGTCCAAAATCACTGAAGAGGTTTTGGAGGAAAAATAAAACTTTTGAATTGATTGGCTGAATCACTCTCAGAAGCCAGGGGGAAATGTTTCTAAACTAAAAAGTGTTTTGGGGATGATTGGACATTTTTATTACTTATGGGGTTGCAAATTAACACATCTAAATTTTTTAAAAAATACCTAAAACGCAGGGAGGGTGATGTTGTATGTTATCAACTTGAAAAAAAAAGCAAAATGATAATAATGTAAAACTATAAATAAAATTCCCTAAATAAAGTCGTAAAACAAATGTCAGTTACCAAAAAATTACTAAATCAGTCACTGTACAAAAAAGCATAGTGCCACTTTTGTCTGTGGGGCAAACAGGGTTTTGGGGTCATGTTGGACGGAAGGTTAGTCTATTCCAGTTCAACTAAAATGGGGTTCAAAGACTCCCTTTTTTTTTTTCACTTTTTAAATTTGGGTAGACAGGTTTATGGTCAACTGTGGGACAGGCAGGTCTATCAATGTCCGTTCAACTAAAATGGTGGTTAAAGACTCCTATTTCCCGGGACTTTTAAATCTGGGGCATGCAGGGTTTTGGGGTCATGCTGTGGGCCCAGGACAGGGATATCATTCCATTCAAAAATAAAAAGGTGGTTTCAAAGACTCCCTTTTTTTGCACTTTTTAATCGTGGGTCAGAAGGTTTAATGGTCATACTGCGGTCAGGACGATTGTCAAAACCAGTTCAACTAAAAATGGTGGTTCAAAATTCTTTTTTTTTGCACTTTTTACGTGGGTCGAAGGGGTTTTAAAGGGCTTCGCGTACGGACAGATGTATCAATGTCCTTCAACTAAATTGGTGGTTAAAAAACTCCTATTTTGGCCTTTTTAAATTGAGGGTCATCATTTTGGGTCATGCTGTGGCCCAGGATAGGGTAGTCAATGTCCGTTTTTAAAAAAAGGTGGTTCAAAGACTCCTTTTTCCCGGGACTTTTTAACTGTGGGGGAGGTTTAATGGTCATTTCGGGACAGGGGCAGATAGAGCAATGTCCATTCAACTAAAATGGTGGTTTAAAACTCCTATTTCCCCGGGACTTTTTAAATTGGGGGGGCCCTGCAGGTTTGGGGTTGCTGTGGCCCAGGGCAGGGGTAGTCTATTCCCGTTTTAAAATAAAAGGTGGTTTTAAAAAACTCCTTTTTCTTCACTTTTTAATTTTGGGTCAGACAGGTTTAATGGTCATTCTCAGTACAGGACAGATTGTCAAAGTCCCTTTAACTAAATGTGGTTCAAAGACTGATTTCTGGCATTTTTTTAAACTGTGGGTCAGACGGTTTTTAAAGGTATTCTGCGGACGGACAGTTAGTTTAATATCCAGTTCAACTAAAAAGGTGGTTCAAAGACTCCTTTTTCTTTCACCTTTTTAATCTCTGGGTCAGACAGGTTTAATGGTCATTCGGGCGGTACAGGACAGATATAGTCAATGTCCAGTTCAACTAAAATGGTGGTTGAAAGACTCCTTTTTCGGCATTTTTAATCTGTGGGTCAGATAGGTTTAATGGTCATATACTGCGGTACAGGACAGATATAGTCAATGTCCAGTTCAACTAAAATGGTGGTTCAAAGACTCCTATTTCCGGCACTTTTTAAATCTGGGGGTCATGCAGGTTTGGGGCTCATGCTGTGGCCCAGGACAGGGATAGTCAATGTCCAGTTCAACTAAAATGGTGGTTGAAAGACTCCTATTTCCGGCACTTTTTAATCTGTGGGTCAGACAGGTTTAATGGTCATTCTGCGGTACAGGACAGATATAGTCAATGTCCAGTTCAACTAAAATGGTGGTTCAAAGACTCCTATTTCCGTCACTTTTTAAATCTGGGGGTCATGCAGGTTTGGGGCTCATGCTGTGGACCAGGACAGGGATAGTCAATGTCCAGTGAAACTAAAATGGTGGTTCAAAGACTCCTTTTTCCAGCACTTTTTAATCTGGGGTCATGCAGGTTTGGGGCTCATGCTGTGGCCCAGGACAGGTATATTCAATGTCCAGTTCAAGTAAAATGATGGTTCAAATCATACTGCCTTCTGGCACTTTTTAATTTGTGGGTGATGCAGGTTTAAGGTTCAGGCTGTGGTGCAAGACAGGGTTAGTGAATGGTGTGTGTGACTTTTTTTCTGTGGCTTTTATAACCTAAGTGTGTTGCCTAAGATGTAGCAGGTATCCATTTGACTGTTGTGGATGTTAATCCCAGCTTCTCCAGCCCTGTTTGGGTTCAAGAATGAAGGTGTTGTTCCTCTCCCATAGACTTTAATGGTCATCGGCGATAATCTATTATCGACTATCGGAAATCGTCTTGATAATTGCCGATATCGACTATCGACCCGATGATGATAGTCAATGTAATCGCTCATCACTAATGGTAAGGTGTAGAGTTTGTGTTTTTTTGCATTTCCTAATGGCAGATAGAAACCTAAAGTTGCAGCTTATACTGTATATGATGGTACATCTGTGATTGTGGCAAGGGCTACAACACATTTCTTTGGAGTTTTTCTTTTTACCACCTTCAACTCTCTGGAGACAAATTCATTGCATATGGTACTGACACATTAGAAATTTGTAACATGCTTTTTAGGTAAAAACTAGCAGTAAGGATAGTGCTACATAGGCAATATGACCCTTTAAATTATTTTTAATAAAATGATATTGTGAGGAGAATATTTTAGTTTATTGCATTTCTTCCCTTTGATATGTTAAATCATTGGGCTTTAAGAGGGCTGAATATAACCATTAAATTTTGTTTAATATTGTCCATAAATCGAAGGTACACTTTTTTGTGATTGGCTGTAGACCATTGTATAGGTCTCCATCATTGGTTGTACCATACAATTCTCGATTTCAATGAAAGAAAATAATTTAAAATTTGCTCCATTCACATTTTTCAACCCTTCTGGCAATAGAAAACCTGTTAGCATCTTTCTTTGATTGCACTCTCCCTGAAGAGATCTCCATCAAGGACACAGAAGATTTCAACGTTTGGACTACATGTAACATAGCTGACGATTTTCATGATTTTTTCATGCTGTATTCTACACAGAACAGACTTTTTACTAAGAGTTTACTAAACCTAAAACCATCCGGCAGATTAAGGAATATGTTGTATATTCCGCTGGACTGCCATCAGATTCCCGTAGCCCAATGTACTGGGTCGGCAGGAATCCGAAATCCAACCAAAGGTTTTGCACAAAAAATGGCGATGCGGCGTGGGCCAACAATGTGAAAATGCCATCGGGTTTTGAACAGCATTTTCATACTGCTTTTCAGTAGGGTTAATCAATAACAATTCGTCCAACCATTGTGTTCAGACAATGTCAATAAGGTAACTAACAACAATTCATCCAACTATTGGGCTTAAATGCAAGCCACTTCACATTAACACATACCTAAATGCAAGAATAGACCAAAATGTTTACAAGTTACTTTAATGTGGTAAAACTGTGTTTCTAAAAATCAGCCTAAAGATAAGTGTACATTTACATGATCAATTTTACTTTGTTCCATCAAAGAAGCAGAAAAGAAACAATCATGGAGTGCTGGATTTGTCAAATGATAGAAATCATTGGCACCAGACAAACCCTGTTACTGTACAGTGTTATCTATTATGGTATTATAGTATAAGTAACTCTATAAGCACCTACTGAAGGAAGATTTCAGTTAAGCTGAATATTGAAATTTCATGTGGAAAAGGAGGCTGTTGAAAAATATATTGGATTCTGCTCCTTTGTTATAGTTACTTTAATGTCACATTCTGGCTTTCCAGCTGTAATACAGTGTTAATTGACCTAAGTGACTAATCAGATGAGAATAAATGCAAAATGATGAATTTATTGAAAAAGAAAAGATAAAAAGATTTTTATCTAATGATGAAAATTGAAAATGTTAGCATTCTCCATCCTGGTACTGTGGGTTCTTTCACTCACTATATACTATTATTATTATTATTATTATTAGTAGTAGTAGTAGTAGTAGTAGTAGTAGTAGTAGTAGTAGTAGTATTAGTATTTATTTTAAAGCGGCATTGATTCCATGGCGCTGTACATTCTAGGGGGGTTTCATACATAACATATTTCAAACGAGGTGGTGGAGCAGTGGCAGCAGGGTTATTGCAGTTTATAGGCAATCCTGAAGAGATGGGTTTTCAGGTTGCATTTGAACCAGGTGAAGGTGGAGGAAAGTCTGATGTTTTGGGGCAGTGAGTTCCAGAGAATGGGGGAAGCACGGGAGAAGTCTTGGAGACGGTTATGTGAGGAGCTGATAAGGGGAGAGCAGAGAAAAATGTCCTGTGAGGAGTGGAGATTAAGTGAGGGGAGGTATCTGGAGATTAAGGCAGAGATGTATGGAGGGGAGAGGTTATGTAGAGCCTTGTAGGTCCTGGTTAGTAACTTGAAGTGAATTTGCTGGGTTATGGGAAGCCAGTGAAGGGATTGGCAGAGGGGAAAGGCAGAGAAGTAGTGAGGAGAGAGCTGGATAAGACGGGCAGCAGAGTTGAGAATGGTTTTAAGGGAAGCAAGAGTGCTAGATGGGAGGCCACAGAGAAGGATGTTTCAGTAGTCTCGGTGGGAGATGACAAGGGCGTAGTGTTGAAGTTGAGGAATGGGCAGATGCGAGAGATATTTTTCAGGTGGAGGCGGCAGGCAGAGGTAAGGGATTGGATGTGTGGTTTTAAAGACAGAGCAGAGTCGAAGATTGCCCCAAGGCAGCGGACTTGCGGAATAGGTGAGAGTGTACAGCCATTGACTGAGATAGAAAGATCAGGTGGAGGGATGGAGTGGGACTGTGGAAAGATGATGAATTCTGTTTTCTCAACATTTAGTTTTAGGAGATGGGAGGAGAAAAAGGAGGAAATGGACAATAGACAGTTGGGATCTGGGAGAGAAGAGAGGTAACATCTGGTCCAGAGATGTAGAGTTGTGTGTCATCAGCATATAGATGGTAGTGAAAGCCATGTGAAGCTATGAGCTGACCAAGGCCAAGAGTGTAAACAGAGAAGAGTAGTGGGCCCAGGACAGACCCCTGGGGGACATCAACAGACAGTGGCAGGGGTGAGGTGGAGCGAGAATGAGAGACGCTGAATGTCCGATAAGTGAGGTATGAGGAGATACAGGAAAGAGTCAAGTCTGTGATGCCAAAGGAGGAGAGGATTTGTAGCAGGAGGAAATGGTCGACAGTGTCAAAGGCAGAGGACAGGTCTAGAAGGAGAAGGACAGAGTAATGGCGTGAGGCTTTAGCAGTTGCTAGGTCATTGGTGACCTTGGTTAGCGCAGTTTTGGTAGAGTGGTGGGGTCAGAAACCAGATTATAGTGGATCAAGAAGATAGTTGGAGGAGAGGTGGAAGGACAGTTGAAGATAGACATGCTGCTCAAGGGGTTTGGAGATGGGGCTATAGTTGGACAGAGAGGAGGGGTCAATGGATTTTTTTTTTTAAGGATGGGAGTGTTAGTAATATGTTTAAACTAAGAAGGGAAGATGCCAGAGGTTAGAGATAGGTTTAAAAGGTGGTTGAGGGCTGGGATGATAGCAGCAATAAGGTCTGGGATGAGGTGGGATGGCAGTGGGTCAAGATTACAGGTAGTGAGGTTGAATTAGGACAGTAGGGAGGAAATAGCAGGAGTAAGAGTGGGAAAGCAACTTAAGGGGAAGAGCATTGTGCAGATATAGAGGAGGGCGCTGGGGACTGTGGGCAAAAGGGGGGAGGAGGAACTGGTGGACGGAGGAGAGAGTTAAGGGTGTTGAATAGTTGTCTGGGGTTGTGAGACATAAAGGATATGAGAGTGGTGAAGTAATCCTGTTTGGCTAGGGTGAGTGCGGATTTACACGTGTGAAGTGATTGTATGTATGAGCCAAAGTCATTGGTGGAGCGAGTTTTCTTCCAGCGGCGTTCAGCAATTCTGGAAGCTTACCTCAGTTGTTTAGTGGAGTCTGTGTGCCAGGGTTGTCTGGGTTGTCAATGGATAGAATATGTTAGGTGAAAACTAAGCAGTCAGTTCTTGAAGTTAAGATGAGGGAAGCAGCGAAGATGAGAAAATGTAAGGATCTGAGCAGCACTGACATGGACCAAATTGTGATGATAAGGCAACTGGGTCAGAACATCTCCAAAACAACAGGCTTGTACCCAGTTATGTAATAAGGTGCTTTTGAGGGGAATAGTCTGCACTGGGTGGCACTAATTTTCACTGGCACTATGTACTTGCTAACTGTCTCATTGTTTTCATGGTAGCTAGAGGACAAATAATGACCTCCAGTTCTACCATATACAGGAACCCTTAAATTGAAAGGCTCCCTTCACAGGGCAGTAAACACATCACAAAACGAAGTATTAAAAGAGATAAAAAACATTGCATTGCTTAGTCCCATAAAAGGACTATAAACAAAAAAGTAAAAAGCAAATACATGAAAAATATTTAAGCAAAATAAATAATGAAATAAAAACACAGAACCCTTGGATCCAGAGTAGTTTTCATCAATGCTCAAGAGCTACAATCCATTTTATGCTTCCTCAGATTTGCAAACTATTAGCGCTAGTTTGTTGAGAGTTTTCCATCCTGGTTTTAACTGTTACTGCTTTTAGCAAGAACGGTAACATTACTAGAAAAGGCCTTCCCTAAGCTGAAGTTGTCTTTCATAAACTGAATAAGTTTTTTGCCTCTGCTTCACTACTATACTGTCTTAAAGGGGCTTTTTTCCTTGGCTTTTCCACTCTGGCTTTTTTCTCTGGCTTAATTTTTTTAATTCCAGGGGGGGGTCTCTCCTCCCCGTTGTCTGTTTTTTTCCCCACGAGGAGGGGATCTCATCATGCCCCCTCCCGTTCCGCACCCTCCGAGCCTCTTGTTTATTTCCCGTTTGATGGGCCCCAGGAGTGATTTACAGCTCTGCAACCTCCTCAGCTCAATTTTTCATTTGGAGAGCTGGATAATTTCTTCCCTCCCGGTTCCACAAACATCCCTTGAAAAGAACACCTTTTATTGGGGTAAACAGTTTTTAAAAACAGTCAAAATAGAAACTAATGTAAAAAGCACTCCATCCCCCACTTTTTAGAGAAAATGTAAAGGTGGGTTTTTTAAGGGGGGGAGAGGGGCAGTGTGTATAAGGGTGTGTTATATGGGTGGGGGGAGCAGAGTGTGTACAGGTGTGTTATATGGGTGGGGGAGCAGAGTGTATAAGGGTGTGTTATTTGGGTGGGTGAGCAGTGTATAAGGGTGTGTTATATGGGTGGGGGAGTGAGTCTAGCAGCTAAAGTGATACTTCATATCAGAGCTGTTACTGTGAGAGGAGCCGAGAGAAGATCAGGCAGCCTGTTTCACACAGCACAGAGGGGAGTGAGCACAGAACAGCCAATCACAGCACAGGGGGTGTGTCCTGACCAAAGGTTGCAGAAATAGCTCTAGACACACACAGATTAGCTAACAGTTGCTATTCTAAGGGCCACATGTATGAAAACTGTCTAGGTCGAAGACTTTCTTTGTTGCCCATAGCAATCAATCACAGCGACCCTCTCCTTTCATATAGTGCTCTGAAAAAATTAAAGGGGTGCTCTGATTGGTTGCTATGGGCAACAAAGTGAGTTTTAGACCTAGTCAGTTTTCATACATCCGGCCCTTAATGATTTAGATAATAAAAACAATTACAAAAGTGCTTAGTTTTACTGTCCCCATCATTACAGATATGATAGTTGTAGCGAGAAAACTACTTTAACCCATCAAGATCTTTCTTCCTGGAAGTGAATATTGCTACTGTAGGAGTTGGGACTTGTGTCTCCCATATGATCGACAAACATAAAGCTCTGACTTTCTTCTCTAAAATATTCTTTCCAGCTGTGAGAAACTATGGTATTGGCAACTATGAATGATCAGTAAAATTAATTAATTAAATTAGCTTTGGGAAAGTGGTGTTATCCGTTGGGGGAACTCTGCATATCCATAGCTATTTATATAAACCACAAGTATATGTGTCTCATTTGAGACCACAACAGGCACACTGCCTGTTCTTTTCTTAACTTGGTCTCCTTTTCCATTTCTGTTCTGCAGAGAAAAACCTGTGGCAATGCTCCTGATGATATTGCTTTCTCAGGTAAATAACACACATGCACCCAGTTGTTAATGTAACACATCAGACCAGGCCACCTGCTCCCAAATTTTGATGCTAAGGTACCTGATGCAGATGCTTTTGGCAGTAGTCAGCACTGACAATCTGATCAGTCTACAGCTATGCAGCCCCTTACACAGCAGATTGTGAAGCACTGCATATTCTAACAGCTTTCTGTCACAGCCAGCATTAACTTTTTAATCATTTTGTACTACGGTAGGTCTTCAGTCTATATGGGCGAGCCTTCACTCCTTACTCGTATCGAACCTTGAGCCTAGAAATTCCCATTTGATTTGTTTTGTTATCCCCTTCAATGATTTTTGAAACAGAAAGACTAACACTGATATTGGGAAAAACCCTGCAAAACCCCCTTTGGGAATGCTTTGGGCACAGTAAATCTAGTTTTTCACTTTTGGGCTACTGAAAAAAGGGGCCTTTTTTCCTCTTTGTTTAAACCCCTTTTAAGGGACCCACTTTTTTCCTTCCGACACAGCCCTTTTTTGAAATCGACATGTGTCAATTTTATGTGGAAAAAAATTTTTGCACTTTTAAATTCTTTGTTTCGAGATTGTTTCTCGGACACATTGTTTTTTAAGTTAGAAAAGAAATTTTTATCCTACAATCCTTGTTTGTTTGTGAAAAATATAAAAAATTTCATGAAAATTTGGAAAAAAAAAATTTGGGATTTTAAAAAGTTGCAAAATTTCTGCGTGCAAGACAGAAAATTATTCACCCAAAATAGTTTATAACTAGCATCTCCCTTTGTCCAATAGGTTGGGCACATTTTTTAATTTTTTTTTTTTTTTTACGCATTAGAGGGCTTTTGAAATTTTTTTAGAATTTTCACTTTTTAAAAAAATTTTTGCAATATTATTTTTTTAGGGCCCACTCCGTTCTAAAGGTTTTTAGGGGCCTGCATGTTAGATACCCCCATAAGTGACCCCATCTGAAAAAACTAGACCCTTAAAAGTTTTTAAAAACACATTTAGGAAGTTGATAACCCTTTCAGAAAATTTCACAGAAATTTTAAAGCAAAGGGAGGGGGGGAAAAAAATTTTTAAAAAAATTTTTTAAAAACTTTTTTTGCAATTTTTTCAATATTTATCCTTTTTCAGGGGTGAATCGGTAAAAAATGTTGACCAGGGTAAATGCAACTTAATATAAATTTCCCCCCAGGTCTGCCGTTTTTAGAGTTTTTCCCATGGGCCCCTTTAGTGCATTATTTGGGCTCCCCCTTTAAACCCCCAGAATAGGAGGGCACCGGGGCTATTTAACCTGGGGTTCATTTTTCAATCCGATTTTATTAGGCCCATTTTTTCCCGGTTTTTTGGGGACCCCTTTTGCTAAAAACTTAATAACCCCCCCCTAAAAAGACCGCTATTGGAACCCCCCTACACCCCCCTTAAATGAATATTCCGGGGTTTTTGCATTGGTATTTTAGACCCCAGAGGGTTCCAAATTTTTTTTGATAAGGCTGTGAAAATTTAAAAAAAAAAAAAATTTTTTTTCATAAAATCTGAAATTTTTTAGCTTTTTAAAATGTTTCATATATACAAGAATCCTGGAAAAAAAAAAAACCCTAAAACTTTTTTTTTAAAAAAACCCCTTTTTCCCCCCAAGTTCGCCAATTTTCCCCATGGGGGTAAAACCTGCTTTTGGGGGCAGGCGGGCATAGGGGGAGCGCTATTTGGCTTTTTTGAACGCAGTTTTGGGTGGGGCCATGTCCTTTTGCAAAGCCCCCATAGAGCCAGAACAGGCGAAACCTTCCCCGAAGTCGGCCCTTTTTTGGATTCAACACCCCACGGGAATAAATCTGGGGGTTTGTATTTTTGCTTTTTGGGATGCACAGGTGTTCAAGTTTTTTTTAGCTTTGGGGCAATGAAAAAATGGGGGGTAAAAAAAGCAGTTCGGTCATTGGTTTTTTGGGTTTTAAATTTTAAAAGCATTCCCGTGCAGTGAAAATGTGTGATAACTTTATAGGGGGGGTCGGTACAATTAAAAATATATAGATTTTTTAGTTTTTTTCGTTTTTTTTACTTTTACACAGTAGAAATAGTCTATAAAAAATTTGCGTTTTTTTTTGCCCTATTCTGACGCCAAAACTTTTTTTTTTTTGCTGTTGCAGAGCTTGTATGGGCTTTTTTTTTGCGGGGAAGGGTTGAGTTTTTTTTGGTACCTTAGGGGGTGCATATGTGCTATTTTTATTAAGGTTTTTCTGAGTGTTTTGAACAAAATCGCAATCTTTTTTAGTGTTTTTTTTTTTTTATTTTTTTTAGCGGTCACGTCGGTTATATGAATGGTACTTTACTCAGCAGGTCAATTACGATTTTCACCCCATACCCCAAATTTTAATTTATTTTTTTAGTTTTATGCTTTTTACAATAAAAAACCCCTTTTTTTCAACCGGAAAAAAACTTTTTTGGGAGCCCATATTGAGGCCAAACTTTAATTTTTTTGTCTTTGGAGCGTGTAGGGCTGTTTTTTGTGAAATAGTTGACGTTTTTTTAGTATCATTTTTGGGGGGACAAGCTTTTTGATCGCTTTTAAATCCCTTTTTTGAAGCAGGGTGAAGAAAAAAAACTGCAATCCCAATTGTTTTTTTATTTTTATTTTTAAAGAGCTCACCGTGCAGTTCCGGTAATTACTTTTTTTCTTTGGGGGGCTCATTATGGGGGATACCCCCTTTTTAAAAGTTTTTTTTTTGTTGAAGAACTTTAAAAAAAAAGAAAAGTGTTTTTAGTGTGTAAAAATTTTTTGATGTTTAAAAATTTTGGGTAACATTTTTTTTTTTTGGGATACAGGTGATAAGGACTTTTTTTTTTGCGGGATGAAATGGTTTTTTTTAAATTGGGGGCAAATTTTTGGGTTTTTAGGAGTTTTTGATCGTTTTTTTTTCCTTTTATTGTGCGGATGAACAATAACTTAATTTTGTGCTTGTTTTTTTTTTTTTTTTTTTTTTTCGTTCACCTACGGGTTTAATAACATGAAAATTAAGGGAGGTGTTACCACGGGGCGGTACCCAAAAATGGGGGAATTTTTTTCTTTGTCTTTTTTTTGGGGCGAGGGGCGTTTTTTGGGGAAAAAAAAAGGGGGAAAAAAAAAAGGGGGTGTACGTATTTTTTTTTATTTTTCGTGTTTGTGTTTTTTTCATGTTTTTCACTTCTTTTTTTTTTTTTTCCTTTTTTAATTTTTTTTTCTTTTCCCCATGGGGGGGTTTGAATGAAGATCTTTGTCTTCTTCAAATTTGGAATCGTGCATACTTTTTGCTATGATTTGGGGTTTTATGACAAAATGCAGTCACGATGCCGGGCCCTGCCCACAGGGCACGCCGGGCACGACGTTACAGACAACCCGGAAAGGGATTCTCTGCCTTTCCCCGTCTGTCGGGGGCGGAGCTGCCGGATAGCCCATCCGTGCGCTGCGCCGCGACAGAGACGCAGGAGGAGCGATTCCTCCCGCGTCTTCTTAGTTTTTGCGAACCCCCGCGCCCCCCGATCGCTTTGGGGGGAACTCGCTTTAGGTTCGTGCGATCCTCGGGCTATCCCCAAGTCCCGGTGCGTGAACCCCCAAACGACTGGGACGTATGGATAGTCTAAGGTCGTTAAAGGGGTTTTTTAAAATTTTAAGAATCAAATTTGATTATACCCTATAAAAAATATATATTTAAAAATGAAAAACAAAAAATATAATACCTCTCTGACGTCTTAGTGTCCATTTTCTGGTTCGACCTCCTCTCCCTTTCCTCTTGCTGTTGGAGTTTTCCTCAGGGATCCCCGTTAAGGTCCTCTCCTCTTTTCTTTACACAGCCCCCATTGGACAACCCTCAGTAGATTTGGCTTCAGTACCCTCTATGGCATACAAACCCCTTATACCCCCTCCCCCGACATCACCCCAGCCTTGTACAAACACCGGGACGGGGGTTGTCGCGCTCTGAAAAATGTCCTCTCTCCATCTGAAAAAAAAAACCCCACAAGATGAACTTCTTTCTTTCCGCCATCTAAACCAACCCCCCCCCCCCGCTTTTCTGTTTCTGTATTGGTACCCCCATTCTCCCAGGCGAGGCCGCTGTCTAGGGTTTTATTTTTTTGATTGCCCTTTTCCCAAAATCCCAAACCCCTTTCCCGCTCCTGTACCTGCACCTCAAGAAATCTCCCAAAAAAGTTTCCCTTTTTCACTTTGGAAAGACTCAAACTTATTTCTGCTCTTTTTCTTTTTCCGTCTTGATACCAATCCTTCTTATCGGCTCCCCTTTGCAAATCTCCCCTCCAATCTGTCCAAAAAGCAGCCCCAGGCTTTTTCTTTCCCTTCCCCCGCATATGATGCCCCCTACCCTGTGTCAGTCATGCACTGGTTGCCCCCCCAGTACAGGATACTATTTTAAACCCAATACTTCACCCTAAAGCTTACGTGTCCCCCTAATTCCCTAGTCTCTGTTACCGCCACCGTGCTTCCCCTTCTTTTATGTTTTCAGACTCATTCCTCAATTCCGAACCTCCCATGCCCCGGTAAAGATTCAGTGCAGCACCAATCTTGGGGTATGCTACCGCGGGCGATCAGGAATTCCAACCCTCACAGTTTTAGGGGCCCCTGAAAAAAAACATCTTTCGGTTGGCCCCCCAAATCCCTAACTGCTATACACCTTTGTCATCCCCCATTTTGGGGACTAAGGGACTTTTCTGTTATGTGTACAGTCGGGGGGCAGGGTTATCTTTTTCATGTAAACCCCCCCTATTTATGAAAAATGGGGACCATTGTAAACTTGGCATTTTTTACCGTTGGGTTTTTCCCCTCACCCCTTTGATTGTAAGCTCTCCACCCTTGTGTCTCATTTGTAAGAAATTTAATGTGTAATGATGTATGTTTCCCTTTAAATTTTTGAAAGTGTGGGGAATATGGGGGCCCCTATAAAAAATTTTAAAAGATTTATTATTTATTTTTAAATTTTTTTATTTTATATAAAAAAAAAAAAGTTTTAATTATATTTTATAAAAAAAGAGATTTTCCAAAATGGAGTGGACCCGGGCGCTCCAAAAAAGAAGGCCCAGCGATCTTCATAGCTTTAGTAGTTTGAGGTTTTTTTAAACCCCAAAGGGGGGCTGTGGGCTTCTCAGCCCCTTTCCCTTAACCCTTGTGATAGCTTTTAGTAAAAAAACAACTCACTTTTATTGTCAAAAAGTGAAAAGGACTTTGGCGGGACCAATTAAAAAATTGCTTGACCCATGTGCTTGATACAAAATAGGGGAATGACTAACCCCCCCACCCATTCAGAGCCTTTTTAAATTATTGAACTAGAACACAGGGGAATTTCAAACGGGTTTTGTGTTTTAAGCTTATGATTTTTTAGAAAAACCCCCCAATCGAGTTTTTCCAAGGGTTTTTTTAAACTGTTTTTTAAATGCAATTTTGGGGTTTGCTCCGGGAGGAATTTGGGGTAAACCGCAAAAAAAACCCCCGTTGAGTTTTTAAAATCTATTTTTTTTAATTGTTGTGTCAGAAAGGGATTTCCCAAAATTTGTAAAGTGCTGCGGGAAAAATTTTTGGCGTTATAAAAAAGGGGATTTATTATTTTTTTTTATTAGGATTTCTGTTACACTTTTAGAAAATTTAAAAGTGATTTTGGGTTTTTCAAAAAAGCTAGTGAGGGGACCGTTTTTCCCCGGCATCTCGGGGGGCCGGTTTCCACCCCCTTTTTGGGGACATTCTATTGTTTTTCCCAAAGGGTTTCCAGTGGGACTTGTGTATATATTTGGTTTCCAGGTGCTATTTTTTCCTGGGGGGAGGGTGCCAATAGCCCTGGAAAGCTTTCTAGAGGGTTTGCCTTTTGGGGGGAATTTCACAACCTCTTCAGGTGAGACCCTTTTCTTCATTTTTTGGGACTTATTTAAAATTTTTTTGGGGTTTCGGCCCATTCTTTTTCCTTTTTTATTTTTTATATAATATATATATATATATATATATATATATATATTATATATATTTATTTTTTTAAAATTATATATATATTTATTACATGCACATAAATATTTTTTACATGAAAATAAATACTTATTTAAATAAGACTACAGTATATTTTCACATAAATGTGATTAAATATATTTTATATAATTTTATATATATATATCTTATATATATTTTATATATATTAAAATTTATAAATATATAAATAATTTTATACACCCTTTTTTAAAAAAGAATGGGTGCGGGAACTTTCAGAAAAAACCCTTATTCATTTTGGGTTTAAATTTAAATTCCCAAAATTATTATTGCCAAAATGCAGAAAAAAAAAACTAAAAAGAGAAAATTTTTTAAGGTTTTTTTTATTACTTCTGCAAAGTCAAAATTTTTACAAACCCAGGATTATTTGGTTTTTAAAATAAATTTTGGGGGACGCCCAATATGATAAAATATCTCTTAAACCCTTCATCTTTTTTTTGGGAAAATTCTGGGGTCAATTAGAAACACACCTGTGGATGTATTTTAAAGCACACCAGAAAAACAATACATCTGTTTGTAACATAATGGGAAACTCTAAATAAATCAGTCAATATACCCAACGAAGGGAATTGTGGATTGCTAAATTTTGGTTTCACCTTTTGGGGTGAAATTTTCCAGATCCCTGAAGGGCCTCTTTCATCTTTCCCAAAAAATTTTATATGCAAGAAACAAAAAAAGGGTGGGGAAGCCCAGCCAATCATCCCCACTTAGGTATGATGAAATGCTTTTTTTCCAAACATGTCCCAATGAACCAAGAACAAAAAAAAAAAAGACCTTGGGGAAGAGGTGGCAAAAGCTGGTAAGATTGTGTCATTTTTCAAAATAAAATGAGTCTGTGGGGCAACGGGGGCCCTTGAAAGGCCACTCTGCGGGAAAGAAGCCATTCTCCAAAAAAAAAATATTAAAGCCAGATTAATGTTTCAAGTGCCCCAACAGGAACAAAGGGCCCACATTTTTAGACAGTTCAGTGGTCTTTATGAAACTTTTAAAATTGAAAAGTTTGACCATAATGACCCCTCGTTTTCATTTGGAGGGAAAAGGGAGAAGCTTGGTAAGCCCAAAAAAAAGCCCCCAAAATGTGAAAAATTTGGGGGTGGCAGCATATGTTGTGGGGTTGTTTGGCTGCAAGAAGGCCCGGGGTGCTTTACAAAATTAAAAGGAAACATGAGGGGAAAAAAGACTAGTGGCAATACTGAAGCCAAATCCCCAAGACCCTCAGCCCCAAAAATTAAAGCTTGGGGGGAAATGGTTTCCAAAAGGGACAATACCTGAAGCATTTCTGCCAAAAGACTTGGTTTTTCCCCCAGCTACTTGTAAAACCCAAAGTTTTTGGGGGTGGCCATCACAAAAACCTGGATCTCGTCTATTTTTAAAAAAAAGGGCAAAACTGGAAAAGGGCAGGTTGGAGCAAGGCAAAAATACAAAAAATGGCTCAGGGGTTTTACCCGTTTTTCAAGAGGAAAAAGGTCAAAAATTCCCCACTAAAATATTGTGAGGGAAACTTTGGAAGGATATCCAAAACGTTTGACCCCCAAATTTAATGGGTTTTAAATACAAATGAAATGTATTTTTAAAATTTTTACTCTTCTCTTTCATTAAATTTGGCATTTTGGAAAAAATAAATAATTTTTTTAAATTTCCCAATTGACCTAAAACAGATAAGGTTTTTTTTGATTTCAGTAGATTTTTGAAAAACTGAATTGTCATTTTTATAGTTATTTTAAATTTTGGGTTTTTAATTGTATGATACAAATTGGGATAGTAGGATAACCAGGAAACCGAACGCTTCCCTAGGGAATAAAGTTTTTACTGTTTATATTTTTTTTCTGTTTTTATATTTATGCGCAAATGTTCAAGGTATGTTTGGTGTTTGTGGAAAAAAATGCTGCAAAGTAAAAATGCTTTCAAAAATGTCATTGACAGAATGCAAAGAAAATGATCAAGAGAGAAATCTAAGTCAAATCAATATCTAGTGTATCCACCTTTTGCCTTCAGAACAGCTTAATTTCTTCTAGGTACTTGCATCCAAGTTTTGAAGGATTTGGGCCCGGGTTGTTTTTCCAAAAAACTCAGAGAAGTAACCGCAGAGCTTTTGTAAATGTAGTTTGCCCAGACCCTTCTGTGTCTTCATGTAATCCCAGACAGACTTGATGATGTTAAGGATAGATAGGAGCTCTTTAGGGGCCATTTTATCATTTCGTATTAAAAATATAAAAATTTGTATTTATATGTTTTTAAAAAAAATTAAAATTATTTTTTAAAAATTTTTTTTATATATTATATTTAATATTTATTTATATATATCATAATTTATATATATTTTTTAATTTATAAAACCAAAAAAATATTGACATTTGGCCCAAATTTTTCCTTTTCCCTTTGGGGGTACTCACTTTTTTTGCCCGCGGTTAAAAAATTGATGGCTGTGTGTTGAGTTTTCAAGTTTTTCTAAATTTCTTTAATTGAAAAAGTGTCATTTTCAGTGTTGTCTTTAAAAGATATAAGGCAACATTTACAAAAAAGTGGGGGGGGTGTCTTACTTTTGGGATATTTTTAGTATATCTGTTTTCCGTCTTTAAAAGGACTCTAAAATTTTAGGGTCATCTGCACTCTGGATCCCAATGTTATAAATACACTGCATTTAGAGGTTGTTTTTATTTGGTAAGGAATCAAATGTTGGCTATGAAGGAAAAAAACTGGCATATACGATTGCACACAATGCATTATGACTATTCTTCCCTAGAAGAGAGTTATTCTTCCTTGAAATTAAAATAAACCCGCAGTTGTTTGAGCATCGTAACCCCAGGCTCATTATCTCAATAATAGTCCTGTTTTTCTATATTTTGATATATTTTCATATTATGAAGCAAAACCCACATTTCCACATTTTTCCTCTGGGTGCCCGAAAAAAGCAAAATACCTTTTTTCTTTAAAATTGAAGCTGTATTAAAATCACATACAGCTGACAACACAGTATAGAATTTGAGAAGAGAAACACTCATGATAGCTGTTATTTACTATGCAAATGGCTTCTGCCATGGCAACAATGCATCTAGTACTTTGTTTTATTTGCTATAGTACACAGCCTGTATGTTTAAATCAAAGTTGCTTACTGTGTGCCTACACATTACCCAGATTTTGTTTTCCTTGACACTTACTGGAGAACAAACTTCCCAATTAAAAACGGCCTATTTTAAAAGGCCCGGGATAATTTGTTAAACATCCATTTCCAAACTGGGATGCTAGACAAAAAAACCTGGAGCTTGCTTCTTATTCAAAAGAAAAATACATACAAACTACAGGTTTTCAAAGACGCATTTTGCTCACAATAGCAAGGATACTCACTTGACCTTTAATGTGAAACGGAGTGTTAATTTTTCTCTGTCACCTCTTAATTGCTTCCTTATTATACTGTTCAAGCAGTTAATTGCTAGACTGAGGGAAAAAGTGTTTTCGGGGGGCAAGGAAGTGCCACAGCATGAAAGGAACAGTATGCTTGAGTAATTGGGCCTGTTATAACACTAGCTGTGGTTTTACTTTTAATGGTATCTACAAAAATTAATAGGAGGATCTTAATTGTTTTATTGTTAAAACCATATGAATGTCATAGCATGATCATGTTTGCATTTGTAATGGTGTCACAGTATAAATATGCATCTTAATTATGTAATAATTGTCATACATTTAGGGATAGGATACAAGATGCAGAGAAATTGTAACATTAAAATAAATTTAGACACTCATTTTTAGAAGGCACATTTCAAAAAAAGACTAGTTTACACACACATGTACAGTATCTCATAAAAGTGAGTACACCCCTCACATTTTTGTAGCTATTGTGTGATATATTTTCATGGGAAAACACTGAAGATATGACACTGTGATACAATGTAAAGTAGTCAGTGTACAGTGTGCCCTCAAAATAACTCAACACACAGTCATCAATGTCTAAACCACTGGCAAGAAAAGTGAGTACACCCCTAAGTGAAAATGGACAAATTGTGCCAAATATCCATTTTCCCTCCCCAGTGTCATATGACTCAGTAGTGCTACAAGGTCTCAGGTGTGAATGGGGAACAATTGTGTTACATTTGGTGTTATCGCTCTCACACTCTCTCATACTGGTCACTGGAAGTTCAACATGGCACCTCATGGCAAAAAACTGTCTGAGTATCTGAAAAAAAGAATTGTTGCTCTACATAAAGATGTCCTAGGCTATAAGAAAATTGCCAAAATCCTGAAGCTGAGCTGCAGCATGGTTGCCAAGAGCGTACAGTGATATAACAAGACAGGTTCCACCTAGAACAGGTCTCGCGATGGTCAACTAAAGAAGTTGAGTGCAGACAAAGAGATTGTCTTTTCGAAATAGACATATGAGTGCTGTCAGCATTGCTGCAGAGGTTAAAGGGGTAAGGGATCAGCCTGTTATTGATTATATTGTACACTGTATCAAATTGGTATGAATGGCTGTCATCCCAGAACGAAACCTTTTCTAAAGATGATGCACAAGGAGGCCCACAAACAGTTTGCTGAAGACACACAGACTAAGGACATGGATTACTGGAATCATGTCCTGTGGTCCAATGAGACCAAGATAAACTTATTTGGTACAGATAATATCAAGCGTGTGTGGCGGCAACCAGGTGAGGAGTACAAAGACAAGTGGGTCTTGCCTACAGTCAAGCATGGTGGTGGGAGTGTTATGGTTTGGGGCTGCATGAGTGTGGGGGACTATGGGGAGCTATAGTTCATTTTGAGAAGCATGAATGTCAACATGTATGATGACATACTGAAGCAGAGCATGATCCGCAGAGGAATATTCCAACATGATAACGACCCCAAACAAACCTCCAAGATGACTACTGCCTTGCTGAAGAAAATGAGGGAAAACATACTGGACTGGCCAAGCATGTCTCCTTACCTAAACCTTAATGAGCATCTATAGGGCATCCACTAATGGAAGGTGGAGGAGCGTAAAGTCTTTAACATCCACCACCTCCGTGATGTCGTCATGGAGGAGTGGTAGATATGGAAGGATGTTGTACTCCTGGATTGTAGGAAATATTAGTGAGGTGCTTTTTGGAAGCATAAAAAAATTCCTTGTATCACAGCCCTGAAAACAGCACAAAAACAGTTTTTTGTGCAAAAGGGGTTTTGTTTGTGGATTCATTTTGGGTCATGGGAAGTGCGGAAGGGGAATTCCAGTGACACCTTTGAAGCTTAGTGAGCTACATGCCCAAGGAGTTAAGGGCATTTGCTAAAAAGAAATAAAAGACCACCCAAAATATTACCCCCTTTTGGGGGCAAAAATTTTGTCAATTTTCACTTAGGGGTGTATAAATTTTTTTTCCCAGTGGTTTGGGCTTTGGGAGGGCTGTGTTTTTGATTTTTTTTTGAGGGTGCCCCAAAAATTTTAAAACTTTTTTATAAAAGCTGTAAAACGGGATACTTTACTTTGGAAAACAAAGTGTATTTCTTCGGCATTTTTCCCAAAGAAAATTTGATACAATAAATTTTGCCCTATTTTAAACCACTTAAAAAATTTGTAGTGAAGAAAGTTAAACCCCAACCCCTTTGTCAAAACTTTTTTATCCCCCTTTTTTTTGGTGATTTATAAAACAGATAAAATGCGAAAAGATTTTCACTATAAAAAACCCGTTTTACAAATCCATCTGAAAACCCCTCATGTTATCCCCACAGGTAAGACTAATTTTTTTCAGTAGTGATTTTTTTGGGGCAACCCCAAAAAAAAAAAAATTTTTAAAATAGAAGTGATAGGTTAAACCCCAGGGCTGCCATAAGAAATTTTTGGGGCCCCCTTTACATTTTAAAATTTTTCTGAGCCTTTTGCCCAAACCCCACCCATTTTGCCCTTTTTGGGGGGGCCCCTTTTTCCGCAAAAAATTTGGGATCGGGTTTTGGACAGGAGTGCTGCCCTTTTTGGCAGATGCAAACCCCTAGGTTTGCTGTGATCTCCGGTAAAGGGGCCCCCTTTAATGCTCGATTTTAAAATTGGCCCGAAACCCTAGCCCTTTGTATACACATTTCCTTTAAAAAGGGGTTGGTAAAACCATTTAAAATGAAGTTGTCTTTTTGACCAATTGATTTTTGTTTCCCTACTTCTGAAATTTTTTGGGGGAAGAGCAAATTTTCCCAGGAGAAAATAGGGGGACAAATTATCCCAGGGGCTTACCGCTTTTTCCTTTAAAAATTTGTTTTTTATTTTGTAAGTATGTTAAAAAATGCACTAAGGGCGACATGTGTGTATTTTGGCACCCAGACAGCATTATTTTTGCACACATTAATTTTTTTGGGTTTCCCCTGAATTTATTAATTTTTTTCTATTGGGGGGGTTATAGATTAGGCGTTTTCTAGCCCCCAAAACGCCCAAATCTTGCTCAGGTAAACAAATTTTAAACCATATGAAAAGAAAAGGGAATGGACTTCCGTCCTTTGCTATCCCCTTTTTGGGTCTAAATGCTTATGGCCCATAATTTTTTACAAAAATGAACAGGAGGTTTTTAGTAAAATTTTTGACCCAAAAGTATTTCCCCAATTGCCACTTCACGGAAAACCTTTTTTAAAAGGGTCTTACCCTAATGGGGGAAAACATTTGTGGGGGGGCCACCCCCCGCAGAAACAACCACACAGTGGGGGGCAAAGCCCGGCCCCAAAGCAGAAACCAATGCTGCCGACCTCCCCCCCCGGGGTTGGGGCTGCATCACCCCCCAGAGGGACCCAAGCGAAAAGGGAAACCACAAGTCCCACCCCCCCAAAAAAAAAAGGGAAAAAAGGTTTGGGACATGTTACCTAACACTTATTTTAAAAGAGAAACTTTTTATGCACAACCTTGTATACGTTGTTTAATTCTTTTGTTCTTTTTCGTTAAAAATTTTTTGCTAAAAAGCAGTAGTTTCAAACGTAAAAGGAAGGATGTGGGGGTTCGTTGTTTTCTTTTACATAAATTTAATTTTTAAATTGTTTCCCCCTTTTCCAGCAGAATGCCCCCGATTTCCCGCCCTTCCGTTTAAATGTTTCAAATTCATACGGTTGTAGTGCAAACACACCTCCAGAATCCCCCCCCCATTCTAAGAGGCATTAAAAAAAAATGCCCCTTATTTTTGGAATGCGCCTGTTTCTAATCTAGAAAACCCGGGGGTGCCCTTTTTTGGGGCTGAAAGGACGCCAGATACCGTTTGCACCCCCGTCCCAACATGTCCTTTTATGAAATATGTCATTACCTTTATTCTAATGACCCGCACAAGTGTTTTATTAAAATCATATGGTGGAATCCATAGAAAAAGATGAGATCCAACAGTGATTTTTTTTTTCTTCTTTTTCCCTTTCCCCCAAAAACAAAATTTGCCTTTCCCCCTTTTAATCCCTTGTACTTTGGGGACAGGTAAAATGAAAAAAAGCCCTTTTTTGGGCCCCCAATTCCCATAATAAACAAAAAATGAAAACAAAAAAAAACCCCAAAAAAGTTTTTTTTCTTTTTTAAAAAGAAAAACTTAAATTTAAGTTTTTCCCTTTTAATTTTATTATTTTATTGCTTTTTAAATTTTATTTTTTTTTAAAAGGATTGAAAAAAACCCCAAATTTTTGGGATAAAACCTGTTTTTTGAAAGGGTTAAAGTAGGGAATTTTAGAAAGGGTTCTTTTCCCACTAATTGTTTTTAGACATTCACTTTTAAAAAAAACTATGACAGAATTTATGGATACAAAGATTCCTTTTGATTTTTGGAAGATTTTTGTGGAAAAAATTCCCCAAATTTCGGGTGATTTGAAACCCCCATTCTCCCCCATTTACAGAAAATTTGGGTTTGAAAAATATACAGGTTTTTATGGTTTTTATCACTCACCCCACATCTTACTTTGGGCTACTTCCCAGGTATGGGCGGATGCTCCTTTGCTGGGCCCAATGAAATTAACAAGGGATATATGGAAGAGGTGTGTGGGTAGGTTTGGCCAATTTTCCCGGGGTCTTTGGGCAATTTGAGGTTTTTTTAAAATTCCATTTTCTGCCGGGGAAAGGGTTACCCCGGAAAACCCAGAAGTTACTTTTTTTTGATCATTCAAGAAATTTTGCAACTTTTCCTAGTATTTTTATTCCCCTTTATTGAAATTTCGCATTTTCTGCAATTCCCCACCGTTGCAAAACGCCCACGGACTCTATTCTCACCAGGTTTGAACCCTTATGTAAAATGTGCTCATCTATTAAGCGCCTTATATCAGACATTTATGATTTTTTCCCTTATTTTGCCCTGGAAACCCCGGGTTTCATTTGCTTTAGGGTTTCAAAATGGGAGACTTAATTGATAGGGAGATCTCAATGGACACATGGAAAACTATTTAGCAAAGAGTGGGGTAGACTTCAAAATGCAATCTTTATAAAGAGAATCAATGTAAAGTGCTCATTCTGTGGTACCACTTTCCCTTTTTTGGTTGCAAAGATTTCAACCCTTTGTTGTGGATTCTTGCGGGAGATAAAAATTTTCGGGGGGCACTCATGTGTATCATATCTTCTGGTTATGTTCCCCACACCCACCATTTTTTGGATCGGGGGTTAAGGCCATTAATGTGGATGTTATGGTGCCCAGACCCCCTAAAGGACAAAATTTTTTTTTACGTGCTGAAATACTTTAAAAAAATGATTAGTAAATCACTAATGAAACTGATCTAACACATCTTGACAGCGGTGTGCCAAGGTGTCCGATATCCTGCTTTTGGAAGCAGCAAGTTCTCCCTATGGTGGCCTTTTCCCTTTTGAAATTAAAGAATCAGCTATGTAAGGCCCTTACAGTTTCTTAAAATTTTAATTTAAGATATTTTTTCCCGAAAGGTCGGTAAATTTGTTGGCCCCCCCAATTAAAACCAATCCCATTCCATTGCCCAAAATTGAACATAATGAAAGCGCCCTGGGGTTGGGGGATATGGGGATGGTGGATGCTATTTTCCAGGGGAAACCCTATTGGGGGGTTTTCAGGGGTAGCAGTCACTCCCGGGGCCCCCAAGAGTCGGGGGGGGGCCCCCAAAAGGGGCCCTTCCCCAAGGGGAAATAAGTTTCCCCACCAGTATTATCATGGCCCCCATGTGGTTTTGGGGGGACCCTTTTAGGATTTTGAAATTGGGGGCCCCCAAACCCTTTAATTTAAACCCCCCTTTGTATTTCCCCTTTTCTCTTGGTCTATTTGTTTTGTCTCGCAGGGTCTTTCTTTCCCCATTGTGATGTTTCTTCCCTTTCATGTGTTTGTTTATCCCCCCCTTCTGGGGGGACACCACAACCCAAATGAAGACTGCTGCTTTCAGTGCTGTTTTCCTTATTCTGAAGATGCAGGAGTTTTAGGTTTTTTAGTGCTAAAAATCGGGCCGGTTTTCACCCCCAGAAAAGAGTCATGAAAAGAGTCATTTTTTTTCATACCCCCCCATTTGGGGTTTAAGCCCCCCCACCTCAAGATTAACCTTTTATTTTGGGAATGGTTTGACCCCCTGTGAATATTTTAAAAGGGTTTGGCGGGGTACCCTTTGGGTTTGGGTGGGGCCGGCAATCCCTGCTAAATGAATAAGATGCCCTTTTAAAAGCACCTTCCCAAAATAAGGGAAAACAGACTAAAAAAACAGCTTGTCGGTCCTAGCTTGTTCGGGTTCAGCAAGGGGGGAATAAACTTTTGTGACAGGCCCCCTTTTTGGTTTTTCCTTTTTGGTTACTTTTTATAACTAGGTCTATGTCCCTTTTGATTCCAGTACGGGTCCCCATGTTAGCAAGGTGGAAAAATATTTGAAAATCCTTTGTCGGTTTTACTTCAGAAGATTATTCACAACTCATTGTTTAGTTCATTTATAAATTAAAATAATTTCTGAGGGTTTATACGAAAAATTCAGGATTATTTTTTCACTATTGGGTTTATTTTTTTCCCCCTTGAAATTTGAATACGATAATTGGATTGTCATATTTGTCTTTATTTGAAAAAAAAAAATTTAAAAGTTAAAACAAAAAAAAAAAGAAAAATATGGGGGGAAAACAAAAAAACCCCAGAAGAAGCGATTTTAAAAATTTTGTTTTCCCTTTAAAGGGCCCAATTTTACTTGGTTAAATTTTCGCAAGGATTTGCAGCCGTTTTACGGTGCAAATCCGTTGCAAAACCCTTTTAAAAAACAAGTAACGGGGCCTTTTTACATTGTTTTTAAATTTGGGAAAAAGGGGGGCCGTTCAGCCCGAAAATTATTTCCCTTTCCCGGATTGGGGGCCGGGGGATTGCCCCCCTAATTTTCCGGCCCACAAAAACAATGTGATTTTAAAATTTTTTCCCCCCCCGGGAATCCAAATTTTAAAAAAATTTGGAATGGGGATGGTGAACCCTTTGGGGAAAATTCATTTCCCAAAAATTCGGGGCCAAATTAGGGGCCCACTTATTTGAAACTTTTTTTGGCCCCGGGATTTCGGAACGTTTTTTACGATCGGGAAAACCCGGGACAAAAATACATTCTGAAATAACCCTTTGTGAAAAATTCCCAAACCCTTTAAAATGGTGATTTAAAGGGGAAAACCTTCCCAAAAATTTTTGGTTTACCACATATTTTAAGCTCAAAGTGAGGGGCTTTTTTGTAGTTGTTTGGATAATTATAAAACCTATCTCCCCACAATTTTAAAGTATTTTTTGGTAGCCCCCGTGTCTCGTAGCTAAAAACCAAGATTGGGATATAACCCATTAAAACATCCGGCCCTTTTGTCTAAAGGTGTCTGGAAAAGTCTTTTCCCCTTCCCCCTTTTGGGAAATAAACATGAAATCCTATCTTTAGAAAATGATTGTCTGCCTGAAATCAGTCAGTAGCTATATTGTAGTATGTAGTATTGGAGATTTTTTAAAGTGGAAACAAGTTTATGGCTAAAAAACCCAAAATTTGTGTTTAAAAAGGGGTTGTTCTCATGTTGTTTCAGAGTTGTCCTGGTTGGGGCTGGGGCCTGGTTAAACACCCAGTTTTTTAAATTATATTTTTTCCTGCTATTCAAAACCCTGGTTTGTAAAAGAAAAAAAATTAGGGCAAATTTTAAGGAAATTAAAGCAAAAAGAGCAAACAAGGGTTAAAGTTTGTCATTAATATAGATAAGCAAGCTCTGGGCGGTATAAACCAAACGGGAAGTGAATAAACACGGCAAACGGGCTACGGGACCCTTTGGAAGGCCGGAGTGAGGGGGTTGGAAAAACCTTTGGACCCTCTTTTAACTCTAGCATTTAAAAAACAAAGAAAAACTCAGAAAGAAAGTATTTGGTAATATTTTAGATGGGCGAATCGATTCTAACGAAGGGGAAATTTGTTTTTTTGAATTTCGGGAAAACTTCGGTTCGTAACGAAATGAATTTTGGGGGTGATTCGCGGTGAAGGAAAGTGTGCTTTTCTTGAAAAAGGGGGCCCTCCCGAGCAAAAGGGCTTTAATGGGGCAAAGCATTGGGAGGAAGAAGGCATAGCCTGCTGAAATTTTTGCAGAGAGGGAACCCAATCAGAGACCGGGGATTTCTGTAAGTCACCCGCATTTTTAAAAGGACGAGGGGCCCCGCTGGGAGTCAAATCCTCTCACTGTACGGGACAGGGAAGGTGGGCGGGGGGTGATAGCCCCTTTTGAAAAAAGGGTTTTTAACAAGCGTTTTTTGGGTGGGGTGTCTCAGCTTGTCTCAGGATGTTCTTTTTGAATTTTTCTATTTTGTTTTTTTGGGGGTATTGGATCTGAAATCCAGTGGGTTTTACCTTTTCGCTGCATATACATTCAATATCCAAGGGGATCTAAAACCAGTTTTGTTGTATTCATTTAAAAAAAACCGCGTTTTTTTAACCCAAACAAATTTCCCCTTTATTTTTGGGGTGGCTCAATTCTATTGCGCAAATTTCCTTCCAGGGGTTAATTTAAACGTTTTTTGTGGTGTGCTGACAAAAAAAAACGTTTTTTCAACGCCCCAAAAATATATTTTTTTTTTTGGGAAACCAAAATTTAAAAGCAAAAGGGTTTAAATTTCAATTTTTTTTTCTTGGTTTTTTTTGGGGTGAAAATACGCCTTTGTAACAGGTTAAAAAAAGTACTAGGGGTTTTTTGGTGGTCCCTTTCCCATTTCGCCCCAAATTTAAAACCCCGGGGTTAATTTTAAACGTTGTTTTTCTGGTGTGTGACAAAAATAAACCCTCTTTTTCAACGGGAAAAAATTTTTTATTTTTTTTTGGTAGCCTAATTTTTAAAGCAAAAAAGGGTTAAATTTCATTTTATCTCTTTTTGTGTGGGATAGAAAAAACCCATTGTAACAGCTACCCAAAAACTATAGTTTTGGGGGTTGGGTCAAAATTTATTGGCCAATTTACATCCGGGGTTTAAATTAAAGGTTGTTTTGCTGGTGTTTTGACAAAAAATAAACCGTCTTTTTTAAAACCCCCCAAATATATTTTATTTTTTTTTGGGAAACCCCAAAATTTTTAAAAACCCAAAAGGGTTTTTTTTCAATTTTATCTCTTGTTGTGTGGCGTAAAAAAATAGCCCTTGTAACAAAGCTACAAAGGTATAGTTTGGGGTGGGTCAATTTTTATTTTCGCCCAAATTTTCCAAACCAGGGGGGTTTAAATTTAAACGTTTTTTTTTTTTTTTGCCCGGGGGTTTCTGGGCAAAAATTAAAAACCCTTTTTTTCAACCCAATTATATTAAAATTTTTTTTTGGGAGGAATTTTACCCCAAACAAAGGTTTAAATTTCAATTTTTTTCTTTTGTTTTGTGGGTTTAAAAAAAATAACCATTGGGAAAAAACGCTACAAAGCTACTAGGGTTTTTGGTGGCTCAAAAAACTATTCGGCCCAATTTACAAACCAGGGGGTTAAAATTTTTGGTTGTTTTTGCTGCTGTGCTGGGCAAAAAAAAAACCGTCTTTTTCTAAAAGCCAAATTTTATATAATTTTTTTTTTGGGAGCCTAATTCACAAGCAAAAAGGTTTAATTACAATTTTATTCCCCTTGTTGTGTGGGTTTGGGAAAAAACGCCATTGTAACACGCTACAAAGCTTTTAGTTTGTGGGGGCTTTTAATTTTTATTTTCGCAAATTTAAACCAGGGGGTTTAATTTAGCGTTGTTTTGCTGCTGTGCTGACAAAAAAAAAAAACCCTCTTTTTTTAAAGCCCAAAAAAATATATATTTTTTTTTTGGTTTGCCTAAAATTTCCCAAACAAAGGTTTTAATTTTCCCCCTTTTATCCTTTTTTGTTGTGTGGGCCCCTTTGGAAAAAAAACCCTTGTAAAAACGCTTTCAAAACTACTAGTTTGTTTGGGGGCCCCCAATTTATTTCGCAATTTTCCAAAGGGGTTTTTTAAAGCGTTGTTTTGCTGGGGTTTCTGACAAAAATTTTAAAAAGGTTTTTTTTTCCGCCCCAAAAATTTATATATTTTTTTTTGGGAGCCCCAATTCACAAGCAAAAAATTAATTACAAATTTTTTTTTTGTTTTGTGGGTGAAAAAAAATGCCATTGTAAAAACGCTAAAAAAAGTTTTAGTTTTGGGGGGTCAATTCTATTGCGCAATTTAAAATTTTCCCGGGGTTAATTAAACGTTGTTTTTTTGGTGTGCTGACAAAAATAAAAAGGGCTTTTTCAACGCCAAAATTTTAAAATATTTTTTTTGGTAGCCTAATTCCCCAAAGCAAAGGGGTTAAATTTCAATTTTAACTCTTTTTTTGTTGTTTTTCGTAGGGAAAATTTCGCCTTGTTTAAAACGCTACAAAAAATAAGTTTTTGGTTGGGGTCAATTCTATTGCGCCCAAATTTTCATTTCCCGGGGTTAATTTAAGGGTTGTTTTTTGCTTTCTTTGTGACAAAAAAAAAAACCGTCTTTTTCAACGCCCAAAAAATTTTATTTTTTTTTTTGGTAGCCTAATTCACAAGGGAAAAGGGTTTTAAATTTAAAATTTTTTTCTTGTTGTTTTGGCGTAAAAAAAAACACCCCTTGTAAAACCGTACAAATAATAGTTTGTGGTGGCTCCAAAATTTTATTGGCAATTTACATCCAAAGGGGGTTTAAATTTAAACATTTTTTTGCCCGGTGTGGTGACAAAAAAAAAACCGTCTTTTTTAACCAAAATTTTTTATATTTTTTTGGTAGCTAATTCACAAGGGAAAGGTTAAATTACCAAATTTTTTTTTCTTATTGTGGGCGTAGAAAATTCGCCATTGTAAAAAACCCCCTACAAGTATGTTTGTTTGGGGGTCAATTCTATTTTCGCAATTTTCCAAACCCGGGGGTTTAAATTAAAACGTTTGGTTTTGCTGGTGTGTCTGACAAGAAAAAACCGTCTTTTTTTTAAGCCAAATTTTTTATTTTTTTTTTTGGAGCCTAATTCACAAGCAAAAGGTTAATTACAATTTTATCTCTTGTTGTGTTTGGTTTGAAAATTTTCGCCATTGTAATACGTAAAAAAGCTATAGTTTGTGGTTTGGCCCCAAAATTTATTGGCCAAATTTTCATCCCGGGGTTTAATTTTAAACGTTGTTTTGTGCTTTTGGGTGACAAAAAATAAAACCGTCTTTTTCAACGCCAATTTTATATATTTTTTTTGGAAGCCTAATTTACAAGGGAAAAGTTAATTTTCAATTTAAAATTTTTCCCTTTTTTGGGGTGGGGTTTGAAAAAAACATTGTAAACCCCGCTACAAAACTACTAGTTTGGGGGTGGCCAATTTATTTCGGGAATTTACATCCGGGGGGGGAAAAAAAGGTTTTTTTTTGTGCTGTGCTGCCAAAAAAAAAAAAGTTCCCTTTTTTAACGAAATATATACTTTTTTTTTTGTAGCATAATTTTACAAACGAAGGGGGAATTTTAAACCCGGGTTTTTTGGCCCTTTTTTCATTTTGTTTAAAAAACCACAGTGTTGTAAAAAAAACACATACAAAATAAAATTTTTTTGGCCATTTTTTGGAGCGCAAAATTTTTATCCAAAGGGGTTTTTAAACTTTTTTATTTGGGGTTTTTTTGGAGTCAAAAAACAGGGGTGTATATTATCTATAAAAGGGTAGCTTTATCAAAAAAGTTCTTTTACATTTTTGAAAAAACTTTTATGTCAGACAAAGGGGGTGGCAGGCTCTGCAACTGCGAAATGGCCCCGGGCACCCAAAAAATTTCTGAAAACGGGCCCAAAAGGGCGCAGCCGCAAGGGGACGTCGCAGCAGGGGGACCCGGTGAGGCCCATCCGCCTTTTCATTTAGCGGCCCTGTTTTTTGTTCAGGGAAACCCCAAGGGTTTTTTTGATTGGTTGGGCCCAGGTCATCCTCTTTCCCCCAGTGGGCCCTTGACCAAAACCCCCGCCCAAAAGTCCCGGGGGGAACTCCCGACACAAACTTAGTTGGATGGCCCGGGGGCGGGTCAGCGGCCCCTCACTTGTCCTCAGCCCCCCTCTGTCCCCCTCCCTTTCCCCCGCCCGGGATTTTACTATGTGGTTTTGGGGTCCGCGCCCCTTTATAGCGGGGGAATTTAAAAATTTTTAGGAGGGCGTCGCAGCTACTTGGCACGAAGAAATGGGGCCAATATTCCCCGCTTCTTGCAGTAGGCGGCAAAGTATAGATGTGGGGGTGGCATGGGGAAAGGTTTTTGTGGTGAAGGTCGCCTCGGCTTACCAAGACCGGTGTTTTAGGGACGTAGTGACATGAAAACAATTTGATGATGATGTAGCCCAACCGCACTTGGGGCCCCGGGGGAAGCAAGGGTTCATCATGTTTAGGAGAAGGGGGGGTCAGCTTTTGGGTCAGGGAGCGGCCAGCCAGCAAGTGGGTTGTGTGGCCGTGAGGGCGCAGGGGGAGCAGCAGTGGGAGGTCGGGAGCCAAAGGGGGCCCGGGGTTTGAAAAAACCCCTTTTGCAGGTCCAAGACAGTTAGGGGGCACAGGGGACTCAGCGAAAAGGCGCGGCGGGGAGTAGTCACTCAGTGGGAGCGGGGGGGCGGTAAAATCAGTACTCGGCGGTGGTGTGGCAGGGTTTTTTGCTAAGCACCGGAGGAGCGAATATGGGTTTATGTAGGGAAACTGTGGGCAGAAAGTGAAACGTTTGGGCCCGGGAGCTAAGTTGGCAAAACGGCCCCGGTCAACACATTTCAGCGGTTTCCCATCCGGTGGCCGGGGAAGGAAACGTGGGCTGATGTTTGGGGGTCCATCCCGCCGCTGCAGCAGCAGCGGGCCGTGGCCGCAAGGCCCTTTTCAGCCAGTAAAAGGGTTTCCCCCCTCTGCAGAAGGCAGCTGTTTTTTTTGGGCATCCTCTCCCGGTCCCGTGTCCCGCTTTCCCCGCAAATCATGGGGGGGGGGGCCAGGGGAGTCGTTCAAAAGAGGGCCCATTGAAAGAGACAAAAAGTTTTGGTCCAAACCTTTCCCAAGGTGCAGCAGTGCCGTGCTCCTGTCCCAAATTGTTGGTACCAGTCCCCCCCTTTCCCAAAAGGTGGACTTGCACCCTTCAGGAATTTAAAGGCTTGTTTCCCGAGCCGGGGATGGAGGTTCCAAGCCGTAATTTCTTTTCCAAAAAGCAGTACCCGCCCCTTTTATAAATATGTAGAAAAAGAAAGTGGGGTTTTTTTTTTCCAAACCTTGAGTTATCGGTTTGTTCCCAAAGGGACACGGCCCGGCGGGGCGTTGGAGCTGTAACTCCGGGGCAGGGCCATACATGTTTTTTTAGGCCCACTGGGTGAATGTTTCTTCCCGCCCCGGGACCCAACCAATTGGGGAAAGGGGACGCCCCCTTTCTTTCCCCCCGTTGTTAAAAAATGCTGCTCCGCGCCAATGTCCCCCCTCCCCCTCCTCCACCACCCACCATCTCAGCCTCCACAAGACGGGTCCAAACATTAACCCCATGTGAGGGCCCAGCGGTTTTCACCCCAGTTTTTACCCTAGTTGCCTCGGCGAAACCCAAGTCACCCCAGGGGGAGGAATTTCTCCCCGTTTATGCAGCAAGAAAAGATTTTGTGGCTTTTTTCCCCCGCCAATGCAAATCGGGGAACCCTTTTGGGGGCGGGGCAAAGGGGGGAAATTGGTTTTCCGCGCTGCACCGAGGAGGGATGGTCAAGCGCCCTGCATGGGCAGTGTTCAATTTTTGGGGTTGTTTTAAAAAGGTTTTTTTCCCCGAAATCTTTCCCCCGAAACTTCGAAAACCCTTCTGAAAATGGCCCGGAAATGTGCATCCACTTTATCCTTTTGTACAAAAGCCCGGAACACCCCCCCGAGTTTGCAGGGGGGCCGGAACGGCCTCCCCAAAACGCTTTGAAATTTTCATGTTTCCCCGCTGGGGAATTTTACCCCCTGCACATGTTTGGACCCATGTAAAGAACAGAGGAAAGGGGCCCTTAAAAGATTTTTTTTGATCCAGGCAGGGCCGGAAATATCCCTGTGTAAAATTTGATGTCGCCGTGGGGAGCTCTGCATGACACCTGGCGTTTGTTTTAGGCCCTTTGAGGAGGCCACGTTACTTTTTCATCGCCCGGAACCCGGGGTGAAAAACCCTCATTTCCCTGCTTTTATGTCCCCGGAAAACAGATGGGTGAAAAAATTGTCCCGGGCAGGGGGACCCGGAGATGTGGCGACCCAAAAATCTGGCCCCTGAGTCCCGGGGGGGGACTGGGAAAAGGGGAGGGGGGGACCCTTTTGGGGCAGAAGAAAAATCTGGGGGAAATGAGTGGAAATTTTTTCCCCCGGGGGACAAGAGAGGAGGAGGGAGGAGCAGGGTGGAGGAGGGTGGATGGGATGAGGAAGACGAGGCAGGGTGATCCCAAGGGACCGGGGGCAGGATAAGTGGAAAAAGGAAAGGGAGGGGGGGCCCCCCGGAGGGCATTGTTGCAAAAATGTCCCGCAGCATGCTTTTTGGGTGGCTAGTGGCGCGAATTGTCAGAAACCCGGGGGAAAAAGGGATGACTTTGGCTCTCCACCCATTGGGGCCCTCCTTTCCGGGCCAAAAGGGAGCCTTTTTCCCCGCTTTTTGAGAGGGAAAACAAACTCAAATACTATAGGGGGAAATTTCCCCCGTAAACGTTGGCCGCTGGCCCATGTGCGGCTTTGGCCCCTCTGACAGGTCTGACCGGGGGGTTCCCCCAGCGCTTTTAGTAATACTGGCGGGCCCGCTGGGGGGAAAAGGGGGGGGTTAGGGCAGTACCACTCCATTTGCCCGTTTAACCCAAGTCTGGGGTCCCCTAATGGCAGCTTCTTTACCGCCTAGGGGAGCGGGGGGCAGTCACCAGCAGCAGCAGCAGAGCAGGACCCTGGGCATTCCCCGAACCCAAAAAGGGTTTTGGCCTTTCCCTTTGGGGCGCACTCTGCCACCCCCGTTAGAAGGTTGCCCGGATAATGGGCAGCCCAAATGGATGTTGGGCCCCAACTTGCCCCGGGTTTTCAGTGGAGAAGCTGTTCCCGCCCCGGGCCCGGGGTTTTGGCTCAGGGCCGGGGTTGGGTTTAGTGCGGCGGGGGGCCCTGTTACCCCAAGGAGGAAACCCCCCTTGTCCCCGGGAAAAAGTTTTAACGACTACCCTTTTTTTCAAGATGAAAAGGGCCCCCGGATGGCCCGGATTTAAAAACCCCAATGCCCTTTGGCGTCGGGCTGGGTTCAAAACTACCTGCCCCAGCACTATTCTGATGGCGCCCACCCCTGGGTGCCAACCCCCTGCGATAGTTTCTCCCCAATTTCCCTACCACGTCTTTTCCAGGGGGTGGTTTTTGCCCCCCACCTCAACACTTGTCTTGTGAACTCTTGTGCTCATTTTTTTCTTGCTGCTGTTGCTGTTTTCGTGAAACCACACTGTGTCATTGTGCCACCCCTGCGGCCCGGTACTGTTTTGCCCCCTTTCCCGAATGTATTTGCCCCCTCTCGACCCCATGTGTTGCTCCTGTCACACCCCTCCACTCCCCCTGTTTATTGTTTCCACTGCCTGCCCCATGCTGCTGCCGCCGTGACCTCCCCCTTCATCATTGTGCCCCCTCTTTTGGCCTAATATATTTTGGCCCCTGCAGAATGTTCCCTTGTGCCCCTTTTGGGGCCTCCCTGCTCGCTGGGGGATTTATCGGGGCCCCCCACAATGTGTCTTTTTTGCCCCTTTTTGACCTCATGTTTCTGCCGTGGGGTGCTGCGTTTCCCCCCACCACTGTGGCCCCACTTTTGTTTTTGCCACCCCCAGAATTTTTTTCATTGGGGCCCCCTGTCTGACCTCATGTGTGAGTGGCTGTGCCCGGGTTGCCCCCCACACTGTGTCTTTTTGCCACTGTTGGAAACCCTTTTGTGCTTTCTGTTTTCTCCCGCCGTGCCCTCCCCTGTGTCATTGTACCCCTCTTTGGCCCAACCCTTTTTTTCCGGGTCCCAGAATTTTTTCTTTTTGCCATGCCGGAAACCCCCTTTCTGCTGCCACCGTGACCTCCCCCACTGTTTTCATTGTGCCCCCTTTCGGCCTTTGGGACTGTTTTTTCACTTCCGAATGTCTTTTTGCCCTGTCTGGGCCTATGCTGCTGTGGCTGCCGCCCCTCACCTCCACAAATCTGTCACTAAATTTTTGCCACCTGAGGTTCTCGTTTGGTTTTTTTTTTGCTTTTGCTTGCCATGACTTTATCAGGCTACGTTCCGCTTCAGTTTTTTTGGTTCAGTTTTGCCCCAAAGTGGCCCGGGGGATTTTAAAAGTGAAGCGATTTTAAAGAGGGCGGCAGTCTTTGTGGTGTATACTAAAAACAAAAATTTTATGAAGACCAAACCAAGGTCCCTCTGCATATTTAAAAACAAAGGCCAACGTTCTACAGGGACCCCCGCAAAGGGTTGGGGGAGCCGGAAAAAAGTGTTTTTTAACCCTGTTTGTGCCGAAAATAATTCGGGACCCAAACGAATTTTGTTTGGGAAAAATTTGGGAAGGACCCGAACCCCAAATTTTTGAGAAATTCGCCCATCTCTAGTAATAGTATTTATTTAACTTTCTCCACATGTTTAAAGGAGTTGTCTCCCTTCAGAGTTTCAGTGAATGCATGAATGAAATACTCTGCCACTTCCTGGTTCAGACTGACTAATTTGCATAAGCTCCTTGCTTGTACAGCTCTGTGCTCCATAGTGCTTTCAGTTGCTGATTAGATCAGATTAGCTTCTCAAACTACTAACAGGACTTCTTATCTGATCCCCAAAACAAAAGCCCTAATTACAGTTCTGTTTATTTTACATAAATCAAGATTTTTACTGCTGAGCAGCAAAGGACACTGCTGAAACCTGTGTGTGACATCACTCACTGTTATCTCATTGAACAAACAGCAGGGTGAGAATTGTTTACAGGTCAGTTACTGAGGGAACTGAAATAGCCAGGAAGGTCATAAATTCACTTCTATCTCCTTAAGGAAAACAGAGGAACAAAGCAATATATTTGGAAAATGTCTTTATTTTGTGTTCCCTACAATTTGAAAGCTATTCTTTGTAGCGAGACAACCCCTTTAAGGCTAATCAATGTGGTGGAAATTACTCTTTTATAATAAAGAGTTGACATTGTTACTTGGTGTCCTGAGTCTTGATTGTTAAAATAAATCTCTTAAGGCTGGTCCCCACGGCACGGATTTTCAACTGGTTTTACAGACGTTTTTTGGTTTTGAAAACCGTCTGTAAACTGGGTGACAACTTTTAACATTGACCTTAATGGAAACTCCGTGCAGCAGTCCCTACTGCACGGATTTTCCGGCGGACGTTTTTTACACTGCCGACAGTCCGAAAAGCAAATAACATGTTCATCCATGTCTGTGTGAAGGGGGAGGGCTTTTCTCCGCTAATCGCGGAGAAAATACATCCCATTGCGACCTTGCGGACGGCCGCAAAACTGACCAAATACTGGTCGGATTAGCCGACCTGTATTTGCTCTTTGCCATGGGGACGAGCCCTTATATTTCAGTAAAAGTTAAGTAAACTCTTGTTATGTAGATCAAATAAATGATTTTCTATAACTCCATTTTTTATATATGAGCACTCATTGCTTTTCATGTGCATCTTTTACATCATTTGTAAGTTGTACTTACACTTTACTTACACTCACATTATTTTCTTAATCAAAGTCTCTGAATATAATTTCACTATCAGAATGAAGCTTCATTTTGACTGTCATTTAAATTAATAATTTACATTTAAGGGGAACCTGTCACATACATTATTATTTCCTTTCTGAGGACAGCATAAGCTAGTCACAGACATGCAGTATTCAGTGGTGTGTCCCTTATTCTGTAAAATACAGTAATTTCAGAGCATTTTCTTCTCAAATCGGGCAACTTGCAGCTTGCTCTGCCAGAGATGAGTCCACTTAATTCATGAATGGGTGTTAGCCATGCGCATCCGCATCTGAATTTACCTATAATTATGAAGAGGAATAAAGTAGTCAATAAGTGCTGGTGGGCGGTGCTATTGGACAGTGGGTGGAGCTAACACCCACTCATGAATTAAGATAACTCATGTGGGACAGAGTAGGCTGCAAGCTGCCAGATGCGATTAGTAAATGCTCTGAAACCATTGTATTCTACAGAATACAAGACACACTGCTGGAAATAGCATGTCTGTGACTGTCTTATGCTGTCCTTAGCAAGACAGGTTCCCTTTAAATATAAATTCCTAAATTAAATGACAAGTCAAAATGAAGCTTCATTCTAATAGCTAAGAAAATTATATTCAGAGACTTTGACTAAGAAAATAATGTGATTTATCTGTTGAATTTAAAATATGTGACAGGTTCCCTTTAAGACAAAAAAGATGCAATAAAAGTGAAGCTCTAAAATTTATGATTTAATGGTATGTAAGTTGCATTGAAAAGACTGAGGCTGTGCCAAAAAAATTCTGTGCATTTTGTCAATATTATACATTTATTAATAAGCATTCTGTAAACAAACCAAAATAAAACCATGCAATAAAAATTGTATGTAACTCCAATTTCAAGTCAGATAAATATAGTTTGTTGCTCCATTCAATGCAAGACAAGTTTGTATTAAACTACAGTGTGTAAATGTAATCGCAAAACTTCAATCTGGACAGCTTTTGGTGTAATTACAGTCTTCATTGTGAATAGAGATCTTGTGCTTACGTAACAACATTTGTTTAGACTCTAAACAAGTCTTAATAATTGCTTCAGCTTTTTGCCATTACCTTGAAGATTATTATTAGTTTCACTCCCCTGTTTTTGGCTTCATCACAAGGCTACGTTCTTCAAAGTGGCTGTTTCTGGTGAAGAACAGAAGTGTCCAATTGCTCATTCTAGTCATACAGATATAGTTGTAAGTGCCTGTCTAAGGCCCTTTCAAAAGATTAACTTAACTTTAGAACCACTTGACATGAAACATTTGTTGTCGCCCACAGATCCCACAAACAGTTTATATAGCCACAAACATAGAGGGACAAGTATGAAAAGTGTCTGGCCTAAACCTTTCTTGGTTGCCCATAGCAATCAGCCAGAGCTCCCCTTTCATTTTTTCAGAGCACTAAATGAAATGAAAGGGAAGCTCTGATTGATTGCTTTGGGCAACAAAGAAAGTCTTAGACAGTTTTCGTAGATGTCCCCCATAATGTCTATAAAAAACAAATATCTTGTGTCTTTGGCTCTGCATTCAGGAGTGTTAATCATTCTGAGTACTCTAGAGATAGTAAAAACACATAACACTTGGGGGGACATGCATGAATGGGGCTGTGCCATTTCTTGGCGTGTTTTGAGCCAAACTGTCGTAGCCCTGTTCTTCAAATGTATGAACCTTCGTATGCGAAAGATTGTTGCAATCTGCGCCATACATAAAACTAAATGACAGGTTGTGTCCACTGGCAACAAACTACAAACAACACATTTTGAACCACAAATTCATGAATATGTGGGAAACTACTAAAAACATGTAATTACTGGATATTGAAGATTTTTACATTGTACTATTTCCTTCAATAAGTGTCACATTTTGTATACCTGAATACCCCTCTAAGTTGGGAGGTGAAAATCCATAACCAAATCCGTGTGTTGCATTTTTGTTGAAGACTACCTATCCTCATAGTGTAAAACACTATACTCAGCAAACCTGTTTATGGCTGCTCCCATGGTTAGGCTTTTCTGGTCCACTGGCCAGTCTTGATTTACTGGCCTTCCTGATGATATATTTTGTCCACACATGACTATTGTAGATAATCAAAGGCTTCAGTAATGGACATACGGTTACTTCAGCCAAAAGCACAGGGACTGGACGGGGGATCGCGGGACCAGGGATGCCTTAGCATGGGAAGGGGAAAAAGGTAAGTATACTATTTTTTTCATATCAGTTCTTTGAATCTAATATAGAAAATCCACAATGAAATCCCTCACAAAAGCAACACAATGTGGTCTAGAATTTCTTGTGGATTTCCCCGTTGGATCCAGGGACAGCTTTGAAGTGGAATTATCTGCAGCAAATATGATAAACTGGACAGTAAGTATGAATTATTAACCTCTTTACTGCCCTAGAACACCAAGAATTCTGATGTGTTGTGTTTCAGATTCAAGTTCGAAACAGCCCAACCCAAATTTTTCGGTTGATCATTCAGTTCAATTATTCAGTTCTTTATTTTCAGTCTGGAAAAAGGATGTTGAGTGATAATCAGTGGTCACTGGTACCTGGTGAGTTTCCTGTGATTTCTGGAAATATGCAGGTTGGGCCATATCAGCCCAACCTGAAACCACAGCACAACACAAATGCTAGCTTTACCCCCTCTCTTATCTAGACTACAGGAGGTCTGAAATTTACTCTATCTTTTCTCTAGAGCACCAGAGATATACATATTTATTCCTTCTCTGCCCTTGACTGCTAAGGTTGCAGACAACAGCCACTTATTTTACCTAAACCCAGAAATATTAAATGGAATATGTCACCAATTTTTGTTTTTTTTACTTATTAAAACAAGACCCTGATCCATATTCTTTTCTTCTTAGCCATTTTTATTTTCTGATTGTAGAAATCTCAATTTGGTCGTCTATATATGATTGTGGAGACAGCATTCTTGCATGCATTGCTTTTAACAGCATTTAAAGAGATGCTTTACAGCAACTTCATGCATATAGGAGTCTGTGATAGGGTTCAGTCCCATTGACTTCTAAAGGAGAGTTTTCTAGGCATGATCTGTGACCTGGGAAGAAATTAGTGTGCAGGGAGGGGGAGAGGGTGGACTGTGACTATCTCCTATTGTGACTATCCAGTGTTATCTATACACATTGTAACCCTGCTTGTACTGATCATGAGCAGACTACTGAAAATCTTTCTCTACAGAACAGGAAGTGTCAGACTATTACTAGGCCAAATGGCCAAAATGAAAACTGCAGGTCCTAAGAATTTTTAAAAAATATTGAAAGTGATTTGGAAAATTAAAAAAAAATAACCAAAAAATCTTAAAAAATATTGTTAACATAAAAATGTGAATTAAACGATACTTCATTGACGACACATTCCCTTTAACATAAAGCAATTAATTGCCCTAGCTAATTATTGTTTACTTTTTGGCACAATACAGTAATATTTCCATTTTAGCACTTTAAATCTCTCAATTTAGAGAACATTGTCCATCGCTTTACCATTTGACTGGTAGAAAAAAACTTCATCTCAGGACATCAATGTACATGTAGAAAAAAAAAAAAACAAGGTACCTTTGTCTCTACCAACAGGATCAAAGTTATTTTCAAGCAAGATTTTTTATGATACAAAGTAATGTATTTATTCATCTTAAATGGGTTTTCCCCTTTAATTTTTTTCTGGGTCTGTGTATAGCTCAGCTAAATCTGAAACTCCCATAGAAATTAATGGTTAGAGTCATGCACGAGTGGCCTTTTTTTACCAATTTCTGAGACCAGCTCGTAGCGATCTGTAAGCTGGCCACATAGCCAGAAATAACAGAATGGGAAACTCCTTTAAGCAAAAAGCTTATCCACTGAACTACTGTCTTTTGTCAGATATAAAAACATAATGGTGACCAATCAAATCAAGTTCTGAAACACATTGGGCCACATGTATGAAAACTGTCCAGGTTTAAAACTATATTTGTTGCCCATAGCAACCAATCAGAGCTCCCATTTAATTTTTCCAGAGCACTGTATGAGAGGGGCGCTCTGTTTGGTTGCTATGGGCAACAAATATAGTTATAAACCTAGACAGTTTTCATATATGTGGCCCATTGTTCATAAAACACTTTGTTAAAGCCTATACTGTGCCCTGATACATAAGCCAGTACATAAAGCTGGTGCTTATGTGACAGTAATTCATACCTCCTAACTTTTTGGATGGTGAAAGAGGGATTCATTGATAGAAATATATTTTTATTTCACTTATATGTATACATTTCAGCAGGACATTCATCTGAATATGGAAATTTTTATGGTTAAATTGCAAGAAATTACTCATTTTTGTATAATGTGTAGCCTAATATGCAGTTAGAAATCAGAGATATTTTTGGGATCAGTAAAGTAAGTTTTATTTATCAAGTCAAAAAGATGGACATTTATGACTAAAGAGGGACAGTAACCAAAACAGGGACTGTTCCTACAAAAGAGGAACACTCGGGAGGTCTAGTTATTTCTTTTTGTGACTCATGACTACCATTTTGCTACTTGCTACTGCAAGTCTTAGAAAGAGTCTTAGAAGGAGCTCATATCCACTGCAAGAAGACAAAAGGATTATAGTACAGGATTACTAAACTAGTAAAAAAAAGACTATTATCAGGTAATAACTGCACTTACCAAGTGCAATGATCCTTATTGACTGAAAAACTGGAGATCCTTTTTAAGTAAAATGTTAGTAAATCTTAAATATTAGCTCTGTGAATAACATATGATTTTTATCATTGCAATTTCAGCTTCTGTAGCACAAATCGTGACTGGACCTAAAAGTGGTGTTTGACGCATATTTTCATATATTTGCAAGACCATCAAGCAACATCAATTGGAATGATCAGGAGATGATTGCAGCACTAAGCAATGTTCCCAACTCTGTCAGATCCAGTCTGAGATGTACCTAACCCCTCCTATAAACCAGTACAAATTTAAGAGCTGTCTTTCTACATGTAAGACAAAATGTGTAGGAAATAACCACATCCAAATACCATACATTAAAAAACTATCCAGTACTGAAAAGGTTCTTTGGGGAAGTTGTTTTCCCTTGTGGCTAGTTTAAAGCTGGAGGAAAGATTTTAGTAGTCCAGGCAATGCTCCCCAGAAAAGGATATCTGAATATCTGAAGCTCCTGATGCTTCAGGAGGAGTTTCTGGCTTGAGTAAAATACCTGGTCATTTCTCAAGGTTCATTAAAGGGGTTGTCTCATCTCAAAGTTTCATAGGATGCATGAATAAAATAATGCTGCTTTGCTCTGTCCCTTCCTGGTCAAGCTGTCTGAAATTAGCATATGAGCTCTGTGTATTCAGACTTCTGCTAATTAGATAAATCTCATGCTGTCAGGACCAGGGAAGCTTCTGAGTTAAAGTAAACAGTAATAATTATGGTTGTTAGTCTGAAGATCAGATAACAAACAAGCTCTCACTGTCCGCAGTACTGTGCGGCCCCGACCTGTGGGATGATGTCACTCCCTGCTATCAGATAGAACAAAGAGCAGGGGAGGGGAGAAGTACACAGGTCGGTCACTTGGGAAACTAGAAAGCCCTCAGAAGGTGATAAAATCACTTGTCGCTCCTCAACAAAAAAAAAATAAAATAAACAAAGCAATATATTTGGAAAACCTCTTCATTTAGTGTTCCCTACATGTTGAAAGCTAATCTTTGTAGCGAGACAACCCCTTTAATGAATAGGAATTGACTTACAATGAAGTTGCCTCCAATAGGTGCTGCTAGAGAAAGACAGCTTTCTTCCCTCTGTAGGAGAGCTAATAGTAATTTAAAGCACTAAAGAGGCCCATACACCATCTTAAGGGCTATGACCTTCTAATTTGGGAAACCCATAAAGTTATTTTCTGATGCATCTTGATGAAATGTCCGAAGATAAAGTAGAGAATTCCTTTAAGCCCATTGCTTGCTTTAATAGGATTACCAGTATTACAATTATTTACAGAATTTGATTGTATATAAGAATGGGGCTGATTTAATGACTTTTTCATTGACATAATGACATGGAGGTAAGCCTTTGATATAATTTGTTGTCCCAGTAATTACATCATTTTCTGTAGTGTAATACTTCAGCAGTGCAAACACCAGTCCAATAATTGTTCAGGTAATATGTTATATCTCAGATTATATCTGGTCTCCTAAGAAATATCTTCTCTTGTACAAAAAAACATAGCATTTGCTAAACTATGCATGACCAAAAGGTGGCAGTACAATTCCCACTATTCTTCCAAACCCATCTTAGTGTCCACTCAAGCTTAAAAATAATAACATGGATCTGTCAGGGCTGTCTGGTAATAAGTGACATTGTCCGGCAGATATAGGAAGTAGTTAATTATTTCATTTAACATGGAAAACAGTTATTTAACATTTGTGAGGAGTAGCATTTTAAGGAATCTCTCATGTGGAGAAATGATCAATATCAAGGAAAATCATACAAAATACTGTAATCACATTGATGCTGGATTTTTTTTTTGCTTTTAAAACTGCTCTGTAGACGATATGTTCTAGTAGTAACGCAGATGACACATTATTATCATATCTGAGCACCCAGAACTGCTTCTATTAAGCACAAGGAATTCACTTGCATTGTCACCTGGTTCATTTTTTCAGCGTGGAGCTCAAAAATGAAAAACTGTTATGATTATATACAAAACTCTTGTGTAGCTGTGGTGGTGTACCCCATGTAAGAAGACCAGTACAGTACTACTACATACAAGATGTCATAGTTTATAGAAGCTTTTAGAGGCACATGAATTTCAAAAGAAACTTATTACAGCAAGTTATGTGCAAAATCTGATCCTGGCCAAAAGTGTCATTGCATTGACTGAAGTAAGAAATAAATTAAAAATCGATTTACTTTATTTTTTATTTTATACCCTCTTTTTCCAAAAATAAGCCCTCTCCAAAAAATAAGCCCTAGCTTGATTTTTAGGGATTTTTGGAGTAGGCTTTAAAAATAAGTCCTACTCCAAAACTAAGCCCTAGTTAATCAGTGCCTCCAGTACTAGGTTATGTCACTAACATCATGGAGACATAACCTAACACTGGGGCACTAAAATAGGCAAAATGTAGCTCCCAACTCTTCCTGCTGCTTCCTCCCACCATGGCAGGGTAAAATCTGCTTACCCGCTCCTGTGTCCCAAGTCCTGCCTCCTGAGTGCTGTCACCTGGGTCCCTCCTCCCAACCGCTACTGCGCTATAGTGTGGGCTTGGCTGGCGCTCAAGGGTCCCACCTCCTGCCTCCTGAGTGCCTCCTCTTGGACCCCGTCTTCCAGCCGGTCCTGCTTGTACCCGCAGAAGCAGCCACGTGTGATGTCACAACCACCGCTCCCGAGTCCCGCTCCAGACTTCCGCTTCCTGCCCCCTCCCGGCTGTGTAGAGAAGAAGAGTGTCACTGCCACACAAAGTGTTTTGAGAGTGCCAGTAAGTGTTACCATAAGAGATACTGACACAAGACCAGCAATTGTGAATGTAAGTTACGTAAGCCCTCCCCAAAAAATAAGCCCTAGCCCTTCTTTTAGAAATGAAAATAATATAAGACACTGACTTATTTTTGGAAAATCACAGCATTTTTTTTTCATAGCACCACATTGCATTAAACATTTATGAATACTTCTTGCCAACATAAAGTTAAATACAGCAATGTGACTTATCTGGAAGCCGTGCTAAAGCTATATAAAGTTGCTATGCTACTACATATCCACAGTGCTACAAAATGTCTCTCAATTTGGTTTGGTTTTGCTTCATGGCTTTGTGGACTTTGGACCCCCTCAAGCTGCAGGACCCACACCCTTAATAGCTACACTCTGACCTAATAGTAAGTATAACTTTCATAGTTATACAATTGTAACATTTGTAAAAAAAAGCACAGGTTCATCAAACCCAACCTATAACCATACTTGTCAACTTTTGGAAGTGGCCTTCTGGGAGACTTTCAATTGCAGCTTGCTGCCTTGATGGTTTGTGTGGGCCACACCCCCTGTTTTACATGACACATCCTCTTTGCCCAAAGCTACACCCCTTTTCACATGTGTATAACAGCTTTGGAGGAAAACTAATAAGGGGATGTGGGATCAACCAGCTTTACTAGATGTTGGATCTCCTAACCAGCATCCAAGCTGGGTAACACCACATTAAGCTACAATGTGGTCTCTATGCACCAAGTGATGTCAGGGCAGTATCTCAAGATGCTTTACTCTGGCACCACCACTATTTACAGAGAAACCCACAGCCAGTAAAAAAATGTCCTCAGATGTATAAAGTGGCATATCTACCATATAGCCTAAGGCTAAAACTGACCAAACATTGTCAACTTGTAACTATGTTAGGCCCCTTTTCAGCCATATATGCCGCACTAGTGTATATAGTGTGTGTGGCACATTTTTGGAGCTTTTTTCAGTGCAGTTTTTTCCCTGGCTATTAATTTGTATGGGTGGAAACCTCGTCCAAAACCTCATCAAGACCTCATCAAAAACCTCTTCTGAAATAGCGTGTTTCAGGCAAGGTTTTGATGCTGTTTTGGGCGCTGAAAAATCAGCGTCCAAAAAAGCTGTGTGAACATACCCTAATAGGCATGCCCAAGAGTGTATTCTAAAAGTAACAAGACTTGATATGGCTGGTACATATAAAATTCTGGCACTGGCCCCTGGCAGTAAAACCGTCCCTGCTGGTGGTTTACCAGATTGGTGGCAAACCTACCATAGCAGGAGATTTACCAACTCTTCAGGGAGCCCGGCAGGACTTCCCCCTTTTCAGGGAGTCTCCCTAATGATCAGGGAGAGTTGATTAGTATACCTATAACCCTGCCATGTTGATCACAAACAAGGCAAGAACCACTATAAGATAGACACCAATTGCCAAAAATTGTTCCTGAGAAACATTTATTCCTTACCCCAAATATGAAGATCAGAATAGACACCTGGATTAACGTTGAATCTTCAGAATCTAGTACTCATCATTTTTATGTCACATTTTTAAAGAAAGTTGTGAATGAATAAACCACCACAACCTCTTGTGGCAACAGGTTTCACATTCTTACTGCTTCACTATAATACTTTATCTCTAGATGTAGAGCAGAGGTCTGCAAAGTGTGGCTCTCCAGCTGTTGGGAAACTACAACACCCTTCATCCATTTATGTAATCTAGCTCATTGGGCATGATGGAAGTTGTAGTTTCCCAACAGCTGGAGAGCCGCACTTTGCAGACCACTGATGTAGAGGATGTGGCCTCTTTCTATTGTCCATTCATAAATTGTCCATAAATAACCTGTTTTACCTGTCTTTGTACTACAAGTCATCCATTCTCTTAAGTATCTTGGTTGCCCTGCATTCTCTATAGTTTGGCTATGCATTGGTACTGAAAACTGTGCCCAATGTGCCATTTGTAGCCTCACTGATGATTTGTATAGTGGGGGAAAAAGTATTTATTCAGCCACCAATTGTGCAACTTCTCCCACTTAAAAAGATGAGAGGCCTGTAATTGACATCATAGGTAGACCTCAACTATGAGAGAAAAAATGAGAAAACAAATCCAGAAAATCACATTGTCTGATTTGGGAAGAATTTATTCGCAAATCATGGTGGAAAATAAGTATTTGGTCAATAACAAAAGTTCATCTCAATACTTTGTTATATCTCCTTTGTTGGCAATGACAGAGGTCAAAAGTTTTCTGTAAGTCTTCACAAGGTTGGCACAAACTGCTGCTGGTATGTTTGCCCATTCCTCCATGCAGATCTCCTCTAGAGCTTTGATGTTTTGGGGCTGTCGCTGGGCAACATGGACTTTCAACTCCCTCCAAAGATTTTATATGGGGTTGAGATCTGGAGACTGGCTAAGCTACTCCAGGACCTTGAAATGCTTCTTATGAAACCACTCCTTTGTTGCCCGGTGGTTTTGCTTGGGTTTCATTGCTTCGAAAGGGGAACCGGGCCCATTTCATTTTCAATCCCCTTGTACAAAAGGGGGGTTTGACTCAAAATCTCATGACCCCATGGCCCCATTCATTCTTTCATCCATGGACCCGTTCCGGCCCCTTTTGGGAGAGAACACCCCAAAGCATGATATTCCACCCCCAGTTTTCACAGTAGGTGTGGTGTTTTTTTGGTACATCTCAGCATTCTTCTCCTCCAAACACGACGGTTTTCTGCCAAAAAGTTTATTTTGGGTTTTATTGCCCAAAGTTTTCCCAATACTCTTCGGATTTTCCCAAAAAACCTCTAAAAAACTTCGAGGGCCCCCGGACGTTACTTATTAAGCAGGAGGAACGTCTGGACGCAGGATTGAGGCCCTGGTGGCATGTGTGTTACTGAGGTTCCTTTGTTATGGGGTGCCACTCTCTGCAGGTCATTCACAGGCCCCCCGTGTGGTTTTTGGGTAGTGTTGAGGTTATTATCGCCCAAAGTTAAAAATCGGCACGTTATTTACGTTGATGGATTTTTTTGATCACCTCGATAATTTGGGTTAAAATCTGTGATAATCTATTAATTTGCCCCCATTTTCGGCCTTCCTGCATTTTGGGGGGCCAAAGCAAATCACTTACAGTTTAGAGCGGGGTAGATGTGTGTAAAGTTTGACTGGGATGTGGGTTTTTGATTGGCTGGAAAAATCACATGACCTTGTTTTAATAGAACACCCTTCCTGTTTATGATCAGTGTTGTCAGTATTCAAAGCAGTAGGGGTGTGCCTCTGCCTCTGTGCAAAAAGCTCAGCGAAATTTTTTAAAATTTTTCACAGAGAAGCTCTACTTTTGCTGTATCCTTAGAACTCGTTAATCAGAGATTTTCAGTTTTTTGGTAGTTAGGCAGAGAATTTAAAAGGGCATTACCGCAGTAAAGTCACGGGGGGGGTGGGGGGGGGGGGGGGGGGGGGCGGGGCGAACACAGACAAGCTTTTTAAAAATACGGATTTTGTATTGCAACTTGCATTGGGAATGCTTTATTATTAACAGTTTATGTTGAAAAATTACTTGGATATTGGGGCACTAGCGCTGAACTATTATATTAAGGATACAAGATCTATCTAATAACCTGCAGGTCTATTTAAAAGTTCAAACTAACTCCACTTTGATTATCATTATAAACATTTTCAAGATTTCAGAAACTGTTTTTTTTTGCACTTTTTTGCCCAAGTCCCCAGATTTGTTGATATGAGTGTTGTTAGATCCACACCATTTGCGTTGCAGTAAAAATTTGAATCCACACAGCGTTGTGTCGTCACCAGACCACAGGGGAAAATTGAAAGTGCCAAAAATACCTTTATTATTATCCGTATATCATTTTCAGAAACGTGGTTTTTTCACAATTTGCCCACTCCATCTCTATGTTTGATAAGAGCCACCTGCAGTAAAATTTATCCATACAGCAAATGAGTAGTCACACTACAAGGATCGAACTGTAGGTGCCAAAAATACCTTTATTTATCCTTAAAACCATTTCAGATACGTGTTTTTTTTTTTTTGCACTTCTTTTTTGTGGCCACAGATCCAGATATGGTTTGATAGAGTCCACCATTTTGCACTTAAATTTCAGATACAGCACAAGATAAGAGTCACCACAGGTAATTGCTATATGGATGCCAAACAAACCTATTAATAATCTTATGACAAGTTTCACATGAGTAACTATATATTTTTTTGCACTTATTGCCCAGTAGTCCCAATATGTTGATGGAGAGTCCACCTTGCACTTAAATTTTTCAATAACAAGCAATTTTGTATTCTCATAGCGCTGCGTACTCACCACAGTGAATTGATAGGTGCCAAAAATACCTTTTATTAATCCGTATACAATTCATATCGGAGTTTTTTGCACACTTTTATGGGCTTTGCCCAGTCCAGATTTTGGTTGAAATAAGAAGCCACCTCTGCAGTTTAATTAGTCAATACACAAAGCATATATTGATGTTTTGCGACTTGATTTGAGGGACATTTTGAAATAGCGTGAAGCTCTCTGTGGGGGCGATTTTGACCGACTTTTAATAAGAGAACGTTCCAGAAACTCTTCCATGGAGAACGGAGGTCTACGACGGTGTTCGGATTAGCCTGTGCCCACGCGGAGTCATCGTCAAATTTTAATCATTTACTGAAATGAGAGCTCAATTCAGGTGTGTAAGCCGAGCAAAGTAGTGGGTGGACATGGAGGTAGAGGAATGAGAAAGGTAGCCTCCTTCCAGTGCAGGCAGGGTCTGACATCACGAACCTCAAGCCATGCGGATTGATAGTCGGTTGCAGGAGAGGGACCCGTCAGGGCCTGTCATAAACATCGCTGGTTCAGAGTGTTGCCTGGTGAATCTCAGTACAACCGACCCTGCTGTCTGCCAATCTGTTCTTTCCTTCAGGCAGTGTTACAAATGTTAGAAAGAGCAACCCTCAGTCCGGCCAGAGTTTTTAACGTATACCTCCTCAGCATCTGTCACTCATAGTTCATGGTCCACGCAAAATGGGTCGACATCATCATCATCAGTCATAAATCCATCGTCCAACATGAATGGCGAAGGCAGCCCAATTGTCAAAAAACCAAGCTTTCATCGTGTACACCTCCACTGTGGATAATCCATTTTTTCCTGAAGAAAAGACCGACCTCTCTTTTGATGACAAAAGTGCGGTTGGGGGTCAGAATGCATGTTAAAAGATCCAGAGGAAAAAAAAGAATCAAGACAAGAGTCCAATAGTGTAGGATTCATTTTTCCTCCACTCTCTGCTGATACCCAGCTTAATCTTGATGCCAATCAGAGGATCGAGAAGAAAGACCGGATCAAATGCAAAATTCCGAAGAATCCCCGGGGCGGCGTGGATGTGCTTAGGGGGCGGATGAAACGGTCGTTGGTATGGTACTGGTAGTGGCCACAGGTGGAGCAACGCCTGTAGGTCATTCCCCTATAATTCGCGCTTTTTATACCCCGCAGCTTCCTCGGGATGCAGAAATGCCAGGACGACGCAGTCACTTTTAGTTAGATAAAGAATGATGGATGAGAAACGACATTTTGCCGGGACGGAACCATCGTGGTCTTTTCCCTTTTCATTTTTGCTTTTTTTTCTTCTTGTATTTGTTTTTCTCCTTTTCCGCAGAATTTGCAGAGAGCGCTTCATCACTGGAAACGAGGAGGAAAGAACGATGGGGTAGTGTCAATACGGGTCCCCCACCCCCGGGCCGTAAAAAAGGGATGAGGTGTGGTCACAGAAGTTCCCGCTGAAAGATTTGATCCGCCCATCCAACGGTCAGCAGACGGAAAACGAAAAACCAACCCGACGACCCCCGCTCATCGGCATTAATCACTGTGCCATGTCAAAAAAGGGGTTCCAGGTACCTCTAAAAGTAGCCGGGGCCTATCTCTTTGAGCAAGAGCCTTCGTGATGTCAACCGGTCTGATCAAACAGCCACGAGACGGGAGTCCGCGATGTCATATGCCGGCTTTTATGTGCCACGTAAACGCATAATTAGGGAGGGCAAGAATCTTAGGTGTTTAAAAAAAAAAAAGCCACCCACCAACATGTCTAGATTCACATGCAGGGAGCAGAGGCGAGAATGCATGAGTTTAAAAATGCGGAGTGCAACGAACACATGGCCAAAGAAAAAAGTCCCAGACCGACGGGCCACCGGGGGCCTTCCAACCACTGACCACACCCGCACATCACCCCTCTGTCTTCGCCTCCCTCTCCTCCTCCACCACCGACCAAGCTTTCCTCACTGCACATGTCCTCTCAGAGTCATGATCAGGGATCATACCATTCCGCTTCAAGCCTCCACCGTCGCCCTATTACCACCAGCAACCACCAAGACCCCATCCTAGCCGGCCTTCTCCTCCCAGACAGTTGACTAACCGTGCCACCACCGTATATCGGCAGTCTAAGCAGCCAGCCTCTGTCCATCCAGGTTGGGAGCAGAAGAACAAACACGTTTAACCCAAACCATCGTCCAAAGGCCAAAGCCTGAATGTCGGCAATGGGCCAGGCTGTCTTTGGCCTAGGAAACATGTTGCTTTTTATTCCGTCTGGGGTGGACACAGATCGGTTTCCCGCCACGGTCATGGCACTTTGAGAGAATGCCTGCCCCCTAATAACCAATTCGGAGCAGGCGCATTTCTATGCCAGAAAATCCCGTCCCTGCCCTGCTCAGCCACGTGGTCATCTAAATTTCAATGCGCATTGTCCTGACATCTGTGTCCGACGAAAAATCCAGTCTCAACCGACCGGACACACTTGACTAGTAAGCAACCTGGCAAAGTGGCCGCTATATCCTGTTGACAGCTCACTGGGTGATCTGGGTGGATGTCCCTCCTGAGGGTGACAGTGGCTCTCAGAAGCTCGGCGCAACGGCTCATCAAAACTGCAGGGATGGTGAGGGCTACTTTCTGTCCTTTCCCTTCCCCAATGGTCCTCGTGGTTGGCACTAATCAATGAGCCTCAGAGAACCACCAGGCCGTGTTAGAAATTAATCTGTCTTGGAGACCGAGTACCCACACATGTCGGTATCTGTGGACGGCTCTCCGCAACGTAGCCGAGAACGTCAGCGCTATGGTGTACAAAAACCATGTATGCACAGGCAAGGTGCATGTCGTCGAAAACGGGACGAAATCCTAGCTTTGTGCCGCCCCTTAAGATCGGTAGGCACGTGACTCGCACTCCCCTTGCCAGGCACATGTCCATGAAACCTTTACGTGCCAGAAAATTTCTAAATAGCTACCCGGACTGTGAACTGCCTGCAGAAGAAGAACTCAAGTTCTTAGTTTCTCACTTCCGGCTTTCGCACCTGCTATCATGCCCGCCTTTGCTGCTGTTGCAGCATCATCTTCGCCTCCCCGGTCAACTGGTCTCATATGTTAGACCAATCGAGGCCACACGCTGGAATTCCACCCTCCACAAGCTCCGAGCGATTGTGGGAGCAGACGCAATGGCACATTTAGCCGCCTTACATAAGTGAACACAGCGTGGGCCTGACAAGCAGCGTTGTTGACTTCGGGTTGTTGAGGCCACCTAGAGTGGAGCAAGTGAAGAGCTCGGCAACATCCTTAGCCAGTTTTATTATTTTGAAGAAGCGACGCAAAATGGTCAGTGTGCGGACAAATGCCCTTGTCAGCATGAAGCATTTGTGTGATCTTGAGTGATCCAGAACACCCGATTTTGTTGGACACATCTGAAGACATCAGGTACCCCGCCATCGACGGATGAGAGACGTATCTACAGATGTGGACATGTGAGCCTTTCTGACCATCCATCGAATGCCACAAGGCCCTACAGTATTTTAGCTTCACATTTTAATCTGTCTTCATTAGGCATTGTATAGGGACCAGCGGGCTAGTGCAAGGACTCAAGCGGTCGCTCAGCTCTCAGGGTGCATCACTCTGAAGATGCAAGGTCAGCCGCTGATGTTGTGAATCTGGTGCGGAGGAAGCGGAAGGAGGTATTCCTAGAAAAGCCTGACGTTACCGCTCTAGCCGTTCGCCTGCCTGAAAAGAGGTTTGCGCGGAATTTTGAGGCGGAGAGAATGATGAGGAAGGAAAAAAAAAAAATGAGTTTGCTAGTGCGCCCCTCGCCCCCAGAGCTTTGGGAACTCAAGAGGCTCCCATCTCTCACATTATTCATGGATGCTCCATTTCCTCCAACATGGATTCTCCAGACATTAAGGCCATTCAAAAATGCGAACACAGTTGACTCTCGGTGGCCACCCTCCTGGATCCCCCCTGGATACAAAACAAAACTCAGCACTTATCCTTCCACCACACCAAATAGAGAGGTAAAATGCAGGAAAGGAGACCTTTGCTGAGATCAACTGGGACACTGTTGCGTCTGCTTCACGTTCCTTCAAATGTCACGGTGGAGACAACATCAGCGACAGACAGGCAAAGAGTGCCAGAGGTAGCGCGTAGCAGCAGCAGCACGGCAAGTGTGGGCAGAAGCCTTAATCGGGTGACCTCTGGCAATCTTTATTTACCACCCTAATACACCAACCGCAATAGCGCATCTGGCAAACACATCCACTGACACAGAGACCATCTTAAGATCATGGTGCCACGACTATCATGTCCTAGCGTCTCAACACCGAATGTTTTTGGTAAGTGTTCGGGACCCAATAGACTCTGGTTTCCAACATGGACGATTGGGCCCCGAGCTCGCTCAACATCAACGCCTATAGAGGTGTTGTCGCTTGTTGCCCAGCAGCCAGCGTCATATCTGAGCGTGCGAACCTTCAAGCACAGCTGTAGGAGTCATTTACAGACAAACGCCATGCCGGCTTTCCACAGATAATGTGGATCTATTGTGTACTTTCATCAAGATGAATCAGGCATGGATTTCTGATGAATGTTGAGAGCCCCAATTGCGAGAGGTCACCGAGCGCGATTAGTCATGCCGGTCTACTCACATTTATACCTCGTCAAACAGAAATGGTCCCTCTTGAAAACTATATTTTTAAAATGATCATTTCTTTACTGCAATATTTATTCTCTATTTTCCCACAGTTTCATTTTGCTTGTTTTGCTGTGGAGGAGACTGATAAAAAAAACCAAGCGAAAAATAAACAGCAAGGTTCTTCATGACAACACCGAATTCCATTTAACTCACTTGTACCTCTTTTAGAAAATTTTCCGCATTGTCAAAGGTTCTTTGAGGTCATGTTGCTGTGATAGATACACAGCTAATAATTATTATGGTCCTTTGGAACCGGAGAACTGTGGCATCTAAAGTGGCAATATCATCCCAATCACAATTGTTTTTAATAGTGGCTGAGTGCAAGTCCATATTTTAAATTTTTTCTGCGGCTGGTCATGTTTGCTTTGCGAATACAGCTAAAATCATGGTCCTGTTGGAACAAGAAATGTGCCTTCTAATGTCATTTTTTCCCTCACAATTTTTAACAGTTTGGCAGAAAGTCACTTTTTTAATAATTTTTGTGGGTCATGCTGCTTTGAAATGCGAGCAAACACTACTGTCCTATTCTAAGAAAATGTTGTTTCTAACAGAACAATAGATCTCACAATTATGTCAAAGTGGCTCAAGGTGGTCAAGCTTTTGATTTTTTGGGGCATTATTGCTGTGGACATGCAGATTTAGCTACAACTGTCCTATTATAAAAAAAAATGCTTGTTTTTCCAACAGACATATGTTCTTCACATTTGTCAAAAGTTGGCTCATGGCTGGTCATGTCTTTGAATTTTTGGGATGGGGGCATTATTTGTAACATGCAGCATACTGCTACAGTTCCCTATTATAAAAAAAATGTTGTGTTTATCATAACAAGGACAATTGATTCATCACAAGTTGTCAAAAGTGGACAATGGGTCATGTTTTTGAATTTTTGGGGCAATTTTGGCTGTGAAATCAGCTAGAACTAACAGGTCCAAAATGTAAAAAATGTGGTTTTGTAAAAGACATTTGATCTTCAACATTGTCCAATTGGCTCAAGGTGATTGGTGCTGGTCATAAACAGTGAATAGTAACAGACACTGTTAATGGACACATATTGCAAAATGACTTATGTTTTTGGCAAATATCTTTAACAAAAGCTAGCAATCCCAGAATTGGAGACAAACCCAAGTTAATACAATTAAAAAAAGGAGCAAACAAATGACATGGTGGATTCCATCCTATTTTAGCAGATGTAGTTTTCTAGAATTTAAACCACTAAAAACTTGTTATGACAAAATAGCTGGTAAAAAATTCCTCTGAGAATTTTACACGGGAGTTTACACGAAGTACTTGACCAGATGTATTGTTTTATTCAGTAGGACATGAGTATGGATCGAAGGACGAGAGAACAAAGAACAGAAGAACAATTTTTCCTTCCAGCAGCGTTGAGTTAATAATTGATGTAAAAGTATGCCAAGAAAAAGGGCACCTTGGCGGTGTGAACAGTAGCGTTAACCTACCGTTATTTCCAAGTGAAGCTCAATTTGGTCCGCACTCATAACGGAGGGGCAAGCGCTACCCAGGTCTTGACTGTGTCTGAGAAAGGCCTGGAGGTCTACTCACGACTTCCTGTACTCTGCTTAAGCACGACTGGTTTTCGTTGAGCTAGGTCGTCAAAAAGGCATTTTACACCCATGTAAATAGATGAAGGACGCAGCCTGGCTCTCACCCGGCAGCCCCACTTTAACTCCGGCCCTGTCACTGAAGCCTGCGTAGTTTTAATAGAATGACAGACACTAGCCAGGGCTCGTCACGCACAACCCGAACTGTAAAAAGTCCTGTCTCTGGCAGCTGTACCTGGCGTGTTAATAGATGACAGACCGCTGAGCCTTGGCTCCTCACACCGAACCCACTGTACAGTCATGCACTGACATGCGTACCGCTCCATGTTAACCAGATGGCTGACTGGCATGCACGGTCTTCTCAACGCGAGTTAGGGGCAATCAGAGAGCTTCAAATTTCCTCTTAAAAAATCATATTTAGAAAAAGGTGATATTCCTGTGATGTTAAGTAGTGTCAAAAAGTGCCCAGGGCTGACTACAAATTGCACAATTTGTAGGCTTAAAATTTTCTGGGGCTAAGAGGCACTATGGGTCCGCATCATTTGATGCGTCCAGGGGATCTGTCCCCTAATCACTGAAGAAGGATTTGGAGGAAAAATTAAAACCATTGAATTGATAGGAAGAATCACTCTCAGAATCCAGGAGGGCAAATGTCTACTAACTAAGAGTGTTTTTTTGGGAAGATTAGGACATTTTTATTACTTATGGGGTGTGCGAGGAACGCGAATTAACACATCTACAACGTGTACAAAAATACCTAGTTAAAACTGCAGGGAGTGTGTATATTGTTATTAATATCACACTTGAGATCAAAAGCAAAATGATAGATAATGTAAAACTATAAAATAAAACTTTTTCCCTAAGATTCTGTAAAACAAATGTCAGAATACCAACACAAAAATATACTATATACAGTCACTGTACAAAAAACCAGCATAGTGAGTCACTATGTGATCATTGGTCAAACCAGGTATAAGGTGGTCATGCTGGTGTGGTAAAGGACAGGTATAGGTCAATGTCCAGTTGAAACTAAAATGGTGGTTGAGAAGACTCCTTTTTTTTCCGGCACAGTTTTTAATCTGGGGTCATGCAGGTTTGGTCCTCATGCTGTTCTCAGACAGGGATATCTATGTCCAGTGAAACTAAAAACTGGTGGTTCAAAGACTCCTTTTTCCGGCACTTTATAATCTGTGGGGTCAGAGACAGGTTTGATTGTTCTGTATTGTGGTCCAGGTCAGGTATAGTCAATGTCCATTGGAAACTAAAAATGGGTGTGGTGGTGAAAGACTCAATTTCCGGCCAACTTTTTTAAATCCTGAGTGGTCAAGACAGGTTTAATGGTCATATCTGTGGTAGGTACAGGACAGATATAGTCAATGTCCGAGTTCAACTAAAATGTTTGTTGCAAAATAAGATTCCTTTTATGCACACGTTTTAAAATGTGAGGTTCATGCAGGTTTATGGGCTCATGTTGTGGCCGACAGGACAGGTATATTAGTCAATTCCAGGTTCAACTAGAAAATGGTAGTTCAAAGACTCCTTTTTATGGCAACTTTTAATCGGTCGGTGCAGCACAGGTATTTAAATGGTTCATAACTGTGTGGTACAGAACAGGTATAGTCAATGTCACATTCAACTAAAATGGGGTTGAAAGCTCCTTAATCCAGCACTTTTTAATCTGTGGGTCTACAGTTTAATGGACATACTGCGGTACAGGACAGATGAATAAATGTCCAGGTTCATAACGTAAAATGTGGTTGGTTCAAAAGAAGCTCCTTTTCCGAGCACTTTTAATTTTTGGGGGTCATACAGGTATAATGTCTTACTGTGTGACAGACCAGGTCTACAGTCATTTTCCAGTTCAACTAAAATGGTGGTTGAAAGACACACCTGTTTCCCAGCACTTATTTATATCTGTGAGGGTCAGACAGTTTAATGGTCATTACTGGAGCGGAACAGGAACCAGATAAATGTTATTGTCCAGTTATCAAAACTAAAATTGTGGGTGAAAGACTAACGCTGTTTTTCCTCCCGGCACTTTTTAATCTGGGGTCATGCAGGTTGGTGTGCTCATGTCTGCGTTCCAGGACAGGTCATATCAAGAGTCCAGTCAAGTAAAATGAGTTCAACATCCATACTGCCAATCTGAGCACTTTTTAATTTCTGTGTGTCCATGCATGTTTTAAGGTTAATAGCAGTGGTGCAAGAAAAGGATAGTGAATGTCTGTAGTTGTTTTTCTTGTGCCTATAATAACCTAAGTGTGTTGCCTAAGAATTAGCACGTATCCATTTGACTGTTTGTGGATTGTTTAATTCCGCTTCCTCCATCCCTTGATTTGGTGTGTAAGGACTGAAGTGTTTTTTCACTCGTCCCCATATACTTAGGGTGTCATTCGGCATAATCTATATCGACTATCTGATATCTTATTGTGAAAATTGCCTAAATTCGACTATCAGATCCGTTGAACGAAAGTCAACGTAATCGCTCATCACTAGTTCTGGGGTTTTTTCTCACTGTTCTTGTGATCATTTTGACCCCACGGAGTGAGATCTTACATGGAGCAATTGGTTTTGCTCTAGCTAGTCTGCGGTGCAAAGCCTGAGGGAACCCCTAGTTTTTTGGACTTGCTTCAAAACTAGCCTCAGGCCTTGGTCACCCCGCATGGCCACTAATCTGCAATTACAGAACATTTTAGGCAGTAACAGAGATATTGATATCTGGACAGCAGATTTGGAGCCTTCTGAACGAGATCATTAACATGGAACAGGCAGAATCCAGGTAACAGGAGCAAAACTGGAGCAAGGGCACAGGGGCAGGACTAAACCTTGTCACAGGAGCAGAAGTGGGAAGTGGGCAAAGAACTGAAGCACGAGACTGGAGACTGAGGTCAAAAGTACACTGCTGTGGAGCCAGGGCCGTCTTAACAGTATTATGGGCCCCCGGGCAGAGCTGTGCACTGGGTCCCCAAAAATCACAACCAGTTCACATTTAATAAATATAAACAATATCATAAACTTAACACCACTACTTACACACCACCAATAGACACCATAAAGAGGTCGAGACACAAGCTCAGGTTAAGATATTAACCTACAATACCGGCTATAATAACCATTTAGAGGACAGACACCCAGCTCAGGTATAACCTACATACACCGCCATATAGAGACCACATAGAAGTCAAACACCAGCTCAGGTATAACCTACAACACCAGCATACAGAGACAACATAGTGGTCAGACACAAGCTCAGGTCACCACCACATGACAGTGACTACAGCACCGATCCAACACAGAAGAGAAATATCCGTGACACCAGGGACTCACAGGAGATGTCTTCTCGGAGAAGTCGTTCTTTTTCCCTTTTTTTCGCCATCCGACCCAGAAATCAATGATGACTTCTCCCGGCCATAACTCATCCTTGCAGAATTTAAACACAAACATCTTAGACTCAGTTTATAAGCACTTCCCTACCAATTCTCACCTCTAGTATGGGCGCACCCCATTAAGTAGGTAGATAGGTATATATCCCCCCTGTAGTTAGTTATACAGTCTTCTGTAGATAGATAGGTATATATGCCCCTTGTAGGCAAGGCTGTATTTACAGCTCATGCTGCCCTAGGCACTGAGCTTGAAAATGCCCCCTAAATTAGGACCATACAATTCAAACGGCATGTTTTGACGCTTTTTGGGGGCGAATTAGGCATGTAATCTGCCCTAAAAAGAAAGCCTTAAATACTACAGTAAAATGACTGCCACCTATTACCATGTAAAATTAGTGTAATCGTTTAGACGACAATGATTTTACTCCAGATTTTCGCTGCATGCTGTAAGCGAGGACAAAGAATTGATATGTTAACTCTTTGCGTCGTTTTACATGCTGACCATTATAATTATAGGAGGCAGCAAATCTGCCTTGGACCTCCAGAGTCATTTCCTTGTTGGAATTCTGTGCTTACAATCACGGAATTGCCGACGAGGAAACAGTGCCGATTTCACGATGGCACTTTTAGGAAAACTTGTGATTGACAAGTAGGCCGGGTTCACACAGTGTATAGCAGCATGCACGGTTACACGCCGCTATACGCCAGATGTTGGAAGTACACACTTTGCACAATGCTCTGGCCAGGCCCCCATTCAGCTTAACTTTCCCACAGGAAGTGCCAGGGAATATGCTGTGAAATCGGAGCACTAAGGCCTCGTTCACACGGCTTATTTCGCCGCGGATTTGCCGACGGATTGATGATCGTCAATCCGTCGGCAAATCAGTCAGAAATAAGTCACAGCCTATTTTCTATTGATTTCAATAGAAAATACGGCTCGTCGTTCACACGACGCGTAGTTCCGTTCCGGATTGCCGCCGCGGATTGACGACGGCAATCCGGCCGGAAAAACAATGTACATGTCAATTATTTACGGATGGATTCACCACCTACAATGAATGGAGATGGTGAATCCGTCGGGAAATCAGTTACAAATACGTGCCACACTTAGTGGCACTTATTTGCAACTGATTTTCAACTGATTTCGGAACGGATTTACGATCGGCAATCCGATGTAAATACGTTCTGAAATAAGCCGTGTGAACATAGCCTAAGGGCCACATGTATGAAAACTCTCTAGGTCTAAAACTCACTTTGTTGCCCATAGCAACCAATCAGAGCTCCCCTTTTATTTCCTATAGTTCTCTGGAAAAATTAACGGGGTGCTCTGATTGGTTGTTATGGACAAGAAAGAGAGTTTTAGAACAAGACAGTTTTCATACATGTGCCCCTTAGTGAGTGCTATGATGTTACCGTATTTGCAGGGTGTACTTCAGGTGCATTGAAGTGCAATTACGCCTTAAAGTATGCCCTGCAAACACGTTGTGTGAACACACCCTGCCTCCAGCACACAAACCCCCCCCCGATCTCAGGCGCATTACACAGTGCCACATGCACTCTGTAATGTGCCTGATATCGGAGTACACCTGGTTACACATAGAGCGAATGGGGCTGCAACAGTTTTCGGCCTGAAAAGACGCCAGACTTCTGCTGCAGCCCCGTACATACATGTCCCCCTTGGTGCATAAAAATGTGTATTTTATGCACCAAAAGGTGCATAAAAAATCCAGCCATACAGTCATATATTCGCATACACTCACACACATTTACACACAACTATGCACAATCACACAGACACACACTCTAACCTGTACACTCCTTGGGGGAGGAAGGGGCTCAGGACCCAAAGTAGACTTGTAGACTTGTAGTCCTTGTAGACTTGTGCTGATAACAGCAGCAGCTGCCACAGAAGAGCAAACACGGAGGAGGTGGCACAACACGGACAGGGTTGTGAAGAGCTTCCTGCTTCAGAGCTCCGAGGCTCATCTCCTGCCGTGCTGTCTGTGCGCCCCCATCCCCCTGCTCACTGACCTGACAGACGGCCGGGAGCAGGTTGAATAGGAGGAAGGCGCTTGGCTTTTCTTCACTGCCTGTCCTGTAATGAGTTAAGTGCAAACAGGGACCGCGGTATATGTCCACAGAAAGGCTGGGAAAGCTCAGTAACGCTTTCTGTGTTCACTCACTGGGCAGGGTAGGCAGCAGCCCGGGCGGGGCCCCTGTGCCTGTGGGGCCCCCGGGCAACTGCCTACCTTGCCCAATGGGAAAGACGGCCCTGTGTGGAGCAAAAAGTTAAGAGCATCTTAGGGACAGATTAGGATCAATTGGAACAAGACAGTTTAGTCAAAATCAGGAAAGTACAAGTACATTTCAGGCTAGGAATTTATATGCAGAGAAACTGAGAAAACTGGTACTGGAAACAGGAGGTGGACCAGGCATAATTGGAGCACTTCCAGTTATTTGACAAGACATTTCTGCAACATTCAGGAAAGCATCTGGATAGTACCACACTCCATGAAAAAGCTGTACCTTCTAAAGGGAGATCCCCCAGTCTCAAACCCCAGAACGGGCATCAGCTGTTAGCAGGATAGATACAAACCAAAAAATTTGCAAATTCCTCTGCCCCTGCCTGAATGCAAGTGTGTGTTCAATCCTGGAGGTTGGAATTTGCTTCTGCTGTTCAGCATTGCAGCAGTTAATTCCTCCAACAGGACTTGTCCAGTTGCAGCTTATCCTCTCTTGCTGACTTCTTTAAAAGGTACCTCAAGCTTCCTCAAGCCTTGTGAGTCCTTTCTGTGCTGTGTTTCTGTGGAGTTCCTACGTTCTGTGCCGTGTGTTCCTGTGCTGTCCTTCCTGGCGGAGTTGTGTCACTGTGCTATCCTTCCTGACAGAGTCGTGATCCGGTACTGTCCCTCCTGGAGGAGTCGTGTTCCAGTGCTGTCCCTCCTGGCAGAGTCATGTTCCTGTGCTATCCCTCCTGGCGGAGTTGTGTTCCTGTGCAGTCCCTCCTGGTTGTACTGCGTTCCACAGTCCCGTTGGTGGTCCAAGTCCCTCCTGTCCTAATCTGCAGCTTCAGTGTCCATAACCCCTAGGTTCTGTCCTCTTGGACTTTCTCATTCTGCTAACTGTGGTTCATGTATTTAGGCCTAGACCTTATGCCCTTGACTGCTGCAGGTCAAGTGTGGTCTCCATGGTCCCAAGGTCCCAAGGATCCACTTACCTACTTTGAACACGTTTCAAGGATTCTCTTCTGTTTCATGTACTGTTTTGTTTTGCCTTAATAAAGCCTTGAAACGTAACAGTATACTCAGGTAATCAATCTATAGGTCATAAGATCTGTCCACTATAGTCCTGCTTACTTCCATTGGCTCAATGAATACTTTGGACGAGGACTAAGGGGCCGTCCTCCGCTTCATTGGTTCCTACAGAAAGGATTTTCCTTTGAATGTGCTTCCTTGATTACTACGGATCTCTCACAGAAATTCCATGCAAACCTGTTACTCTGGATAACCAATCTGCTCCCATGTCCAGTCCTGGTGGTAGTTATACTGAGTAGGCTTCCAAGCCTCGTTCTACTACCTGACTGCCTCTCTTTATGTGGCCGTCAAGCCTAATGCATTCCCTGTATCTGCTATTTCCCAAGAGAACCCTAATTTTTTCTGTAACCAATGCTTCCAAAGATTCCAAGATAAGTGAGGTATCCATTCCTGATACCCATATTTCCTGTCCTGCACGCAACACTTCCAAACCCGGACTGGTTTTCAAAATCTTCAAACCTTGCTTTTTCGATGGAAGTTCCAAATTCCATGCTGCCAGAAGAAATTTCTAGTCCAACAAAATCTTGGAAACTCTTTTTCTGGCTTGGCCCCCCTCCTACGAGACTCTTATCTCTGCCTTGGAACCAGTTGACACTAAATCCAGCACCCATACTGTTTTCAAACCTGCATCTTCTATATCCGTACCAATGCCTTCTATACAAGTTCAAGCTTCTGTGTTGGGCTCAGTATCCTCTATATCTCAAGCATCTTCTCTTGGAATCCCTGAGACTCCCTCAGTTATTTCTGTACCTTCTCCTGATTTATGTGATTTGTCGTGTTAAGTACGGCTCAGATTGCGCCTGAACCTATCTACTAAGTACCTGGACCAACTTCTTGTTATCCTGCTTTGAAATTGAGTGTAAGGGATCACAAGTCCAGTCCAGAGTATGTAGGTGTTGGGGAGTACGTGCCTGTCAAGGTGCGTCTCGCCACAGCCCCCCTCTGGCGGCTGTCTTCAGTGTCCAATCTACGTCTTCCACAGGAATAGTGCCACTAGTTGTGGAGAAGCCACAGCAGGTCAGCTCATCCTTCCTAGAAGAGGATGCATCCCTGATTCTGGCATCTACTCCTCATTCAGTCGTATTGGGTCCACTGCCTATTGCTTGGGGTCCTTCTGGTTCTGAGACAATCCTGCTAATCCTCTCCTGGTGTACAAGATATGGGCAGCAAGCAAAGTGAGATGGTCGAGTCTGGCCCTATCGATGAATTGGAACCCTGCCTTGAAGCTCCTATGCTAACAAGTTTCCCCCAGCCATCCGTAACTATAGTCTTCTGCTATGACGATACTTGTATGCCTTGGTGATGTTCAGGCTGCTTCTTCTACAACCCCGTTGGATACTGAAGACTTTGTACAGTCTGCCTGTTTAAGTCCTGTAACCAGTTTCGTTCTGCTTATGAAATTTTGGCTCCGCAAGCTCTGATGTTGCCCTCAAGCTAACTGAAGTCTCCTGTCCTGGATGAGTCAAAGGATCCTGGTACAAGCTTGTCCTCTATGTTGATTGCCTCTCCAGTGCAGAAGTTGCCATGTCTGGCTCTGCCTACCTCTTCCAAGAAGTACCCAGTTCCAGAAGTATCAGTACCAATGTCCTCAGGCAGAATGACTGTCAAGATCTGCAAGTTCCTCTGCTGTCCAGCATGGCAACAGTTAATTCCTCCAACAGGGCTTGACCAGCAGCTTATTCTCTTCTGCTGACTCCTTTAAAAGTCACCTCCTACAAACAGTCAGGTCCTGAGTATTGGTGCTGTTGGCCTAAGGCCTGCTGCACTGCCTCAAGCCTTGTGAGTCCTGTCTGTGCTGTGTTTCCATGGAGTTCCAGCGTTCTTTGCCGTGTGTTCCTGTGCTGTCCCTCACAGTGGAGTTGTGTCACTGTGCTTTCCCACCTGGCAGAGTTGTATTCCAGTGCTGTCCCTCCTGCTGGAGTCGTGTTCCTGTGCTATCCCTCCTGGCGGAGTTGTGTTCCTGTGCAGTTTCTCCTGATTGTACTGCATTCCACAGTCCAAGTCCCTCCTGTTCTCCTCTGCAGCTTCCTTGTCCATAACCCCTATGTCATGCCCTCTTGGACTTCCTCATTCTGCTGACTGTGGTTTCTGTATTTAGGTCTAGATCTTATGCCTCTGATCGCGGTAGAGTGAGTGTGAACACATTTCAAGGATTCTCTTATGTTCCATGTACTGTTTTGTTTTGCCTTAATAAAGCCTTGAAACGTAACAAGACTATGAGGTGGAACATTAGATGAACCTAAACAATGTTTCATTAGATGGGACCAGAATTACTGGCACCAAAGCAGGGAAGAAAGAAAGTAATATAGTCATAGAGATAGGATTGTAATGAAATCAGAGGAGCAGCGAAAGAATATGCTAACAGGAGTAGGAGTGGACTTAGGTCGCAGAAACAGGACTGTAGCTTAGACACAGGGCTAAAGATTGGACACAAGGCTGTAGAACAAGAAGTGCCGGACATTTTATCCAGAAGGGAAAGGGTGCTTTCATACGGTGCGCTTTTGACGCGTTTTTTCTTGCGTTTTGGCGTGTATTTTGACACATTTTTTGTGCAGGTAGACACAGCAGTTAATGCTGTACATTGCTGCACAAAAAATGCATCAAAAAATTAGTCAAAAAATGCATCAAAAACGCACCTTGTGAAAGCACCCTATGGGTGCTTTCACACGGTGCGTTTTTGGTGCGTTTTTGAGGCGTTTTTTAATGCGTTTTTTGTGCAACAATGTATATCATTAATTGCTGTGCCTTCCTGCACAAAAAACGCATCCAAAACCGCATGAAAAATGCACCACAAACGCACTGTGTGAAAGCACCCTAAGAGTCCAGGAACAGACCGATTAACACCAGAAGTAAATTTGGAATCAGCAGCTTAAAGCAGATTCCACTGGATACTGGAGCTGGGCAAAACTAGAAATAAGGGTATGTTCATATGGCGTAATCCGGCGTGTACTTCTAAAGCACTGGCAGCCTGCTCCCATTGACTATCACTTTCACCGGCGTGTAAGACGGGAAGAAGGCAGGTAATCATAGCTCCCAGTGAGAGCTATGAATTACCGTATTTGCAGTGCATAATTCAGGTGTATTGAAGCACAATTACATGCTGAATTATGCCTTGCAAATATGCCGTGTGAACATACCCTGAGGCTGTAATGTTTGGACAGTCCAACAATTAATTCTGACACCTAGTGATATTTATACAGCAGACCTTGATGTGCCCATTGGAACTAGCTGCATGTTAACAAAGCTCAGAGTCAGGAAGAGTTAATTGTTGCTTTGCTGGTGCAGCAAGGTATGGCTGAGTAATGGCAACAAATTACTGCGTTAACTTAGAAACAAATAAATACTTGAATAAACCACTGGGATTAAATGCAGTCCTGCCAGTAGATTGAGTCTAAGAAGCTGGTTACCATAACATTTTTGCAGGGAAATTATCTTATGAGATCCCCATTTCCTGTTTTAGATGGGGTCAAGTTTTGTAAAGTTCAAAACATTGTCTTTAAAACTGGCATTAACCACTTTTATTTGCTTCTCATACAGACAATTAATTTACGTTCGAAGTACTAAGAAAATCCTGGCTTCCTACTATACCGCATGGCTTCCCTAGCTATCAAACTGACATGCCTACTGCCCAGCACCTTAAAACCACACACATTTATCCAAACTTGTGAATCCAACAGACAAGTATTGCCAGTTTCCTAGTCTAGAGGAACTGTGAGAGAAAATACCAAATACATATTGATTACCATACTATGTGCCCATAACCACATCCTTGCACTGCCACAGTGCATTACACAATCATGAATACAGTCACCATTTTTAATTTTGTTTTTAAGAATTACGGTGTGTCCAGACCGTTTAATTGATAAATACAACTTGATATTCACAGCGGCATATATTGGGTCATACATTAGTCAACTGCATGTCCCCTAATTCTAACAATTTCTAAAATTTACATGATACAGTATATTTATATTTGTTATTTATACACAGTTACATAGATGATAAGGTTGAACAAAGATACATATCCATCAAATCAGATCTATAACTCTACTTTGTTGATCCAGAGGTAGGAAAAAATCTATGAGACGTCATACTAAATAACAAATTCCTCCTAACCACATATATGGCATTATATTAATTATTGGCAGTTTTAATTCTCCTACAGTAAAAAAATCCCTGGCTACAATGATGGTGAAACCTTTCTACTAGATGTAGAGCACTGTTTCTCAACTCCAGTCCTCAAGACCCACCAAAAGGTCAAGTTTTCAGGATTTCCTCGGTATTGCATAGGTGATAGAATTATTTTCAGAGCATTCTGTGGGAGATCCTGAAAACTTGACCTGTTTGTGAGTCTTGAGGACTGGAGTTGAGAAACACAGATGTTGAGGATGCTTCCTTGTCATAGTACTGGCCTAGGTTTAAAAAGATCATGAAAGAGAGAGAGATGATACTGTACTGTCCTGTATTCTGCAATGTCCACTTATATATTTGTACATTGTAATGAAATCAGCCCAAAATCCACCTTTATTCCAAGATAAATAACAATGTTTAATAACCTGCCTTCGTTTTGCAATCTACCAACACTTGCTCCAATATTTCATTAACTTAACTTCACCAATAATTTGTATTGAGGCATAAGTATGCCTAAGCCTTCATGATGTTTTCATTCAAAACAAAAAGCCAATTCCATATGTTGCGCTACATCTCCAATCATCTATCATGCAGATCCATAGCATTAAGCTGTCTTCATGACATTAGACTATTGACAGAAAGACCTTTATTTTTATTGTTTTTGAAAATATGAAGATTGAAGTTTATTTTTTTCCTATTTCTTTAACATTAAAGTTTTTAAACAACATTGTAATAACAAAACCATAATGCTGAACAGTTTATCGAGAATCCTTAAACCATCTGCTGGCAGAGTGGATATACAGCTTTAAACACGGTCATTCAAATAAATGTAATACATGGTGTGACCATATCTGTCAGAGACTGAAGAGGTATTGATTACTATGAATATCTGAATAAGGCTATGTCCACACAATGGATTTTAAAAAGGAATGTGAATTCGAATGGCCAGTTTGTGCTGCAGTGAACTGAACTGCAGTGTGGATTTTCCACAGCATGGATTACACCCTGCCAGGAGTGACACAGATTAGACCCATTCAAATGAGGCTGACCAACATCCAAATCAGAGGTGAATACCACCTCTATAAAGTAAAAATCCTTGGCAGAAATTTAATTACACATCAGATATTTCGGATAGGAAAAGTCCGATTTGTGGCCATGTCCCAAGAGCTTGTTATCCCAGAAGACATTACATGAAGACATTTAAATTAAAACACATTCCTTATGCAAAGTCATGAGTATATAAAGAACCCTTTTGTCCCTTCTTGATTGGAAACACTATCCACAAGACAATGTTTTTCCTTACTTTTCTTCTTAGTGTATCTGACATGCTGACATAAATGTATTTTAATAGATTGGCCAGAGTGTTGTTGTTGCACTATCATCATTCCATTGCAGTTTAAAGTAGTATAATATACTCCTAAGCTCACCATCAAATATACTCCTTAAAAATGTATTGCCTGATTTCTTCACTCTTCTATTGCAGTTTACAGGCAGTAGGTCAGTTTCTACATATAATGTAAGCAAATGATCAGCAGTTCCATATATCCTCAGAATTCTGCTTTTCTGAGGCCTGGCTGTACTCTGCTGGTATTGATTTCATATGAACACATTTTATATGAAGGTGTTAGCCATAAAGTCAGGCTAGTTTATCTCCATAATATGGTGCAAAATGCAGCACCATATAATGCCAGAGTGCCTACAACTCCGGACTACAGAGCCACATGTACGCTCTATAGCTTCATGCAGTTTCTGTGTACATGGCTTTGCAATGCACATGATGCCTAAGTAGTGAATGTTGTGAGTAGAAATGGATGATAACTGTGTAATGAAAGACTGGTATCTTACTTTCAAATAAAGCACTTAAGCACATCCTTGATTTATTGCAGCAATAGCACAAAGAACTAAACAAAATTAATTTGTAAGATTGCCATTAATTTACCAGTGGTGCAATTACTATATTTGCAAAGAGTGAATTTGCAAACAATACGAAACTATGCACCTATATATTTTACTTCACACTTCAGTGACGGTGGGTAAAGGTAAGGTCAAAAGTCTACCAGGTGCCTGCACAGTACCCTGATCATGAGCAATTAAAGTGCAAGTACAAATTTTCAACCAAAGGTTAGTTATTTCATAGCCAATTACCCATACAGCTTCACCCCACTTTGAACTGCCTGTGAAGTGATGACAGCAATGCATCTGCTCTCTCAATGGATTCCCTGTAGCTTTCATTCAACTCTATTCATCTGCTTTCTAAAGTACTTACAGCACCCACCAGCCTTTCACCATTTAACTCTTTCATTCATGGAGATGAAAGTCAGACCTTTGCATCAAACGTTGTTCCAGTGCATCCTATTATGAACTCTATTTTGCCATCTATATTATACCCACTGGGTTCCATTTATTGTTTGGGAAGTGTGACATTGAAAATTGTCACATAGACAATATAAGGTGTTTACATGTTCACAAAGTGTTACGGTAATAGCATATACTATCCTTCTATTAAAAGTCGATTTATAAGGCAAAGGCAGTAGAGATTATGTAAAGATTGGGATGTATGCACAATGTTACATAGGAAATAACAATATAGTTAGTATGTGGTTATAGTTAGGTTGATTTATATATAAATGTTTACACCAAAAGTATTAAGTTTACTAATATTTACAATTTTTTTGTAATCATTTAAAAAAAATTAAGATTCAAGAATTTATTTATCAGCGAGTCACTTTATAAAAATACGGAGGGGCAAATTTATAAAAAAATTAATTTATGTGTCAAAATTTATAAAATATTGAAAAAATGTATGTGAATTTTGGTTCAACCTAGTGTGGATGAACCAAGATTTCTTGGGGTATAAAAAAATGGTAGATGAGCTTATAAATTTGGCACTTTTTTGTAAAATTAGACCTCACCACAAGCTAAAAGTACTTTAGCAACAAAAAAAAAGAAATATGCAAATTATGTTTTTAAATTTGGTGCTTCTATAAAAATTGTCTTTTATGAATGTTATCAATTTATACCAAGCATACTATAATGTGTGTAATATCAGACAACAATGTACTTTTATCCATATCAACCATAAAAATCTCTAACAAGCTTTATTTACATGGTTATATTATGGTATCATGTGAAAGTCAAATATGTAATTCTAATATTTTTTATGGATCCTGTCATGGGAAACCAGAAAACCTTTGGAAACCTTTCCTGTCATATATAAAGACTTTCCCAAAACGGTATTTTAATCTGTATTTCAAATATTTTAAACTAAATGTAAAACTGGAAAATACATAGAGAATAACTATAATGGTAAGATTTATACCCCTTCCATAATTTGGACCCACAATGAGGCCTTATTCTATCAGGATCCAGTTTTGCTTTGATGCTAAATATTTGTCTCTTATTCATAGCAATAACAAAGCAATGTGAATAAAGGCATAAGGATTTTTTTATTTTTATTTTTTGTTCCATTAACTAGCTTAAAATACTACAGATTCTCATTCAGCTGATTATTTTGTTATATGACCACGCAAAAAAATCTTAATGTCCAAGCTATTCCTACAAGTCTAGTGATAACAATACCAAAAGTAAGTTATAGATTTACACAATAATACAATTTTTTATTTATATTAAGAATGATATGCTTTATGATCTTTGATAGAAAAATGTCTGCAAATATCATATAACAAAGCATAAGCTGATCATTTGCTGTATGAAAGAACCATCCACATAAAACATATCTGAATGCCTGGTAACCTCTTACTTAATTGGAAAGTAACAGAATCCAAAGCTCAGAAACACAGTCCGGCTTGTGATTATATTTTTTAGATGTTTTTCAATATCATTTATAGTGTTTTTACTTTTCAGATATTTTTTAAAGTTCATTATTTAGCTGATTTTATTATTATTATTATTATTATTATTATTATTATTATTATTATTATTATTAATCAATAACAAATCATAACTACCAAGCTTTAACAGATAAAAACAATAAAAATACCCAAATTTATATGTTCTTGGTATACAGAGAAATAAAATATTATTAATATTATCATACACACCAATCTATGTAGAACAAGTTATGGTGTCTCTTGAATTCTGTGTATTTAATGCTTGTCTATTACAAACTGTCAGTATTTCTAAAAAGAACTTCATTTACATTTCTTCATATAATAAAGACTGAAAATATGTTAGGTTGTAATCAGCAATTATGGACAGCAATTTATAATATTTGTATAGAAGAGATTGGGACGCTTGCTATCAGTTACAGGCAACTTTGATAATTTTGTAAAAGGTATAATTATTACACATAATGTTTATGATTTTACGTCACTATTTCTATTTGGCTATTGGTTATGGAAGTTTGGAGGGTCTTCACAGTCCTCACCTCTAGACAGTTCATTTGTCAAAGCATGACCCGGAAGAAAAATGTGAGAATGTTTTCATGTCCATGACCACATCATAATCTTTCTTACCAAGTCAAGAAGGTCAAACATTTTCTCCAGGCTCAAGACTGGCAGAATCAAAGTGATTTTCATGTTGTGGGATTTATGGGGACAGAATTTTTTTTTAAAAATGTGATTGTTTAGACATAAAGGCGATATATAATGTGCCAGGTTTGAGATCTTCAAGAAAATCAGAAGATAATTTGATACAATTTTTTTTTAAAGTACTGGCTTTAAGGATTGGCTCCTTCATACAATATTCATCTCTGACTCCATATAATTGTTTAATAAACTAGTGTTATTTTAAAGGTTACATATGGGGTTACATGTATAAACTAAATTATACGATACTTTTTTTTTTACTATAAGGTATAGATCAGATGTGTCATGTCCTAATTTATGTAATTGGAATCTGTAAAAAATATGTCAAATGTATTTTTTGTATGAAAGCAGGGTTTATAGTAAAAACTATTTCCGAAAATATTGTGAAATTGGTGTTTTACATTTTTTTTAGAATTATCATAGAGGCAATATATTTATGTACTAGTGACTGTTTAAGCAGATGTTTATAATGGTAATAAATGTTTAGTATACATTGATTTACATTTATAATATTATAATAATAATATATCATCTATACAGTGCTTAACTTATTGAACTTATACCACCTCCTTAAATCAAGCTTAAATTAGCAATGACCAAATAAATTTCCATCGGATGCCCTTCTACTTGTTCACATAAAGAGAATTTCTAGTTCTCGAGGACAGATGTCCACATTAAATACACAACTATCACAATAAAGGCTAATTGGAACCCTGGTAGGCAGTACCGGTACTGGAGCCAGGGGTATATTATGCATAAGACATAAAGTATGCTCTTAACCCTAGAGGTGGTCATCCTTACACAGCTTAATGTGCAGCAGCAGGATAATATATAACCACCCTGTCAACAAATGTCAAGTGACCACTTACTGGAACTAGGTTAATAAAGTGGCATTTTTAACTATTGATTTGCGGCCTACTATTCTATTTCTCTTTTGTCAATACATTTTATTCCATTCTTGGTAGAACTTTTATTTCATGTTCTGAAACTATTCAGGTTTTTTTTTTTTTTTTTTTTTTTTTTTTTATAAATAGAGAGCATATTTCCTAGAAGAGAAAGGAAATTTGACATATATGTTTGAATTTTTATATTTTTTTATTTTAGTATTATTACTTTTTCTACTTTGTTCTTTATTAAAATCCAGTAAAAAAATAAACATACAAGATCCGAGTGAATAGAAGGCATTTCTTTAGAGTATTTTACCAGCGGTCTCCTTTTATAGCTAGAGATTATTAAATAAACTTGCTTTTATATTTTTTATTGATACATTTTGAAACTGGGTGGCCATTTTTTCTTTCTTTCTATTGTGTTTTTATCTACTTTGGATCCTCATTATTCCTTTATATTTTGCTCTAAGCACAGGATTTTACTAGCCTGATGAACACCATTGTTGTACCACAAGATGGCAGTCTACGATGATGTTTTTAATTTTTTTTTAAATGAAAAACTCAGCTCGGAATTTTTCCATTCTCAAATGACAGCTACCCCAGGTAGCTTGGGTGACATTTGCTTCCCATTATGATACACACTAATTAATCATTAGTGATCCCAGAAGTATGTAGCTAAAAATCCTCTGTGATGGGTTATCTCAGTGGGCATTCTCAATATTGATACTGTTATGCACATATGTTCAAGTGATGAATAAGCTATTGTTTTATTTAATGTTGCAATATAAGAGCATGCAAAATAATACACAGAATGAAGAAAGTTGCATTATATCTTTGTATAGCACAGCTCCATGCAGACACCAGGCCTTCTCTACCTGATTACCAAGTCTACCAATGCACTGCTAGTAAAGTCCATTAAAGTTAGCGGGGCTCCCAAATTATGTGGGAACTTGAATGAATTTGGTGCATCTCAGTTCTCCTTCATTAACTGTTTATAATCCCACAACAGGGAATGTCACAGTGGATGCATCTAGATGTCTGTGGGCTGCTGGGTTGCCCTCTCATGTTGCAGCCATCTGCTCCTAGCGGATGTCTAAATGAACATAGACACCACAGGGATAGAGGATTATTCAATCATGTAAAAGACTCACAGAGATTTCATTTTATAGACCTGTTCTTTAATGTTTGGAGGTAGCGTCTAAATGCTTCACAAAGGCATATAAACCTGTCCCAACATATATGCAGTCAAACATGGAAATGGAGAAAATACATAATTGTCTATAGGTCTTTGTAAGATAGATCACATAATGAGTAATGATATTGCTATGTGTGACTATATGATAACCAAAGTAGACACATTTATCATTCAAATGTTTATTTCCTTGTCCTGTGACGCATTTAGCTTACCTGTAGTCCTTTGGAAAACCATGAATGATTTGTTGGGATATCAGAATGAGATGGGACAAATGACAAAGTCCACTCAACTACATTGACAGACTCAGCCCGGCTACATCTGTTCGTGCCATTTGTGTTCCTTTGAATCAATGTAAGCCACAATAACCTCACATAAGCTTCATACATATGGAAAAAGATGTATCGATCACTGTTTTAGGTGTAGCACATTTGATCTATAGAAAATCTCCATGTGTTGCCCTTACAAGGTGGCATATTCTATATAACAAAGAGAGGGATTGAGAGAAGTCAAAGAAATAATTTCATCAAGAGGTACATATTTACATAGGAAGATTATGAATGGTATCTGAATCTTCAAAGACAACATGGACTAATTCAGGGGGCAGCCGTTTACCCTTACACAGTCCAGAATGTAATTATTATATATTACTGAAGATTTCTGCAAAATGCTTCATGTGCCCTTTATTTGGCACAAATCTAGAAATGTTTCATTGGATTTCCCTTTTCTGGTGATATTGGGACATTTGTGAGGGTTCTGCCTCAGTACATTGGAAGATCAAAAGAAGAACTACCACAGAGAGGACTGCTGGCTGCAGTAAGAGAACCAATCTCCATAAAGAAGTCAGATTAGATGAAGGTTTGAAAGCGTTCCACAAGGTCAAGGGGGGAAGTAGCTCTGATTTGGAATTTTATTCATTTCTTTCTGTCTTTTGATCAGCTTCTTTGGTACTATAGCGGCACAAGCTAAACCTCAAGGGTTAATTTTTTTGATTACTCATAAGAACGCAACTGGGTGCTTCTAAACAGGCAGATGTCCTGGAAACGTGAAATGTTATCTTTGTAAATAAGAATGCCACACTACCGAGTCAATTCAAAATCTTCACTTATAACCGGTTTCATTTGTTTCTCCTTTTTAGGACCATCTATCTATCTATCTATCTATCTATCTATCTATCTATCTATCTATCTATCTATCTATCTATCTATCTATCCGGTGTCTGTTTGTCTAACGAGTCTGGCTTTCTATCTATACATTAAGGGCCACATGTATGAAAACTTTCTAGGTCTAAAAACGCTCTTTGTTGCCCATAGCCTCCAATCACAGTACCCCTATAATTTTTCCAGAGCACTATATGAAATGAGAGGGGTGCTCTGATTGGCTGCTATGGGCAACAAAGTGATTTTTAGACCTAAACAGTTTTCATACATATGGCCCTAATTTTTAAATCAACCATGCTGTAATAAAAATCATAGCATGTTGAATATAAAAAAATAGGGTTACACACATAACACAATGGGGGACATGTATGAAGATCGGCACGTCGAAGCACCTGTTTTCAAATTTTTTCCGTGAAAACCGCGCCTGATATATGCCGGCGCCAAAGTGCGCTCATACATGTAGGGCAAACTTCGACGCCTCCGACAGACAGACCACATTGAAATTGGTCTGCCTGTCGGAGCTTTAATGCGCCTCACTTTGCCGACCCGCATTCATACATGCGTCTGTGTTTTTGAATATGGTGCGTCCTGCCCCAGAACGCCCACAGCACGCCCCTTATGTCAGGCCCATTAGAAATTGGCAAAGCTTTCGCCTATTGCGCCTTATACATAGCGGAGGTGCGTCCGACAGTGGAGCCGGCACAGAGAGGCGCATTATACGCCATAAAATCAGCGAAAACGCCGATCATACATGTCTCCCAATGTGTTTTATATGAACATATTACTGTAAAAATATGGACATATTCTTTTGCAAATTAACAAAACTGACTATATTAAGGATCATGAAGATAAATATTATTATTTGTACAGTCAATAAATGTAAACCTTGTGTTTTGCCCCATATATGTGTATGTTCTAGGTTTTATAAAAGCATTCATTCTATTTAGTAGAAGCCAATTACATTTCAGTATATTAATTACTATTATAAGAACAGGGTGGCTCTGGTGGCGCCCCAATTGTGCCACCTGTTGCCCTTGTCAACCAGCTTTAAAGTTCTTTTAAATTGCGGCGAAAGGTGTTGTACGGGACGTGTAGTGTGCCGATAGTAATCACTTGAGACACTTAACTGTTCCAGGGATAATGAAGCTTTTACTTCTGGTTTTCAGCAGTTACTTCTGTATCTCAGCACCCAGCAGCTTCAGCAACCACAAACACAAGGGGTTCTCCTTTCACCCTATTCACTGTACTGCCTGTGTTTTCAAGTAACTTCCACCTACTACAACTCAGCTTTTTGCTGAATTTCTTAGCTGCTTCTCGGAACAGTGCCTCCTCCCATATCTCCTGCCTGCCTCTGGAGTGGGGATCTTTCCCCGGATTCTCCCAGTTTTCTGCTTCAACAATATGAAACTATATACATGTCCACCTGAACATTGGACAGTTGGAATGAAAGCCATAGGAATCATAATCCCCTCATGACCACTGCACCCCTTTTCACACTGTCTTCTCATTCTCTCAACTGCATCTTCCCCCCGAGCTGACATGCTGACCCCCTTTCTCCCTCAGCCCATCTCCTCCACACCTTGAGGTCTCTGATTGGCTGACAAGCTCTTCTGTTTCTACATGCACATGCCCAAAACTGCCTGCCTGCAACTGAGTCATTAATCCTTCCCTTGCTATAATCAGGTCAACTCTCTCCCTGGTTTCCCATGGCAACCTACTATGTAAGCAACTAGGGATGAGCGATTATCATCGACAAAGTTGAAATCGGCACGATTTTTAGGCTGATCGGAAATTTCCGATCACGCGATATTTAAGGTGACAATCTGACAGATAATCTATTACTATCGCGCCATTTTTGGCGCTTCCTGTCATTTTGGTGGCCAGAAAATCATCTTAGAACATAGAGCAGGGTGAGCTAGGTGTGCGACGTCATGACTGTGATGTGTATGGTTGTCATTGGCTGGAAAAATCACATGACCTCGTTTTGTATAGAACAGCGTTTCCTGTTCAGCATCAGTCTTTCAATGTCTAACACTAGAGCAAGACGTGTGCTTCGTGTCTCACAATACATCTCAGCTCAGAGACACAGATCTTATCTTTATTTATATAGACAACTATGCTTTAGCTGTGAACATTAGAATATAGGTAGATTAGAGAATTTCAGTTCTCATTTAGTGAGACAGAGACTTTTAAAGAAGCATCTACCGCTGTCCAGCCGCAAGGATATTTGCGGGGGAGGTGGGGCGGATGGACAGACAGGCTTTGGAAAGGAGGGTGTATATTGTGCAGCCCAGACTCTGCTTTGAACCTGCATTGAAATGGCATTTTTTTTACCACATTTTGGCCAGCACACCTCGCACCTGAGGTGAAATTGTACCTTTTATTTTGTGTGTCCCAGTTTTTTTCAAATAGCCACGTTGTACTTAAATTTGGATACAGAAATTTTGTAGTAACTGTTGGTGTATTTAATTGGTGCAAAAACTACCTTTTGTTATCCGTATAAGTTTTGAATAGCTGTATTGCACTTTGTTGCGCCCCAGTTTTGTTCAAATAGCCACCTTGTACTTAAATGTGGATACAGAAATTTTGTAGTAACTGTTGGTATATTTCATTGGTGCAAAAACCACCATTTGTTATCCGTATAACTTTTAAATAGCTGTATTTCACGTGGTGTGGCCCCAGTTTTTTTCAAATAGCCATGTTGTACGACAATTTTGATAGAAACATTTTCTAGTATCTGTTCTCGTTTGTCATTGCTGCAAAAAACGCAATTTCTCATCCGTGTAACTTTTGAATAGTTTTATTGCACTCGTTGAATCTCAGTTTGGCGCAGATAGTGAAGTTTAGTTTTGAGCGATTACGTTGGCCATCGACATCGGTCGATAGTCGGCCATCATCGACAAGATAGTCGATGGTCGATGGTAGATTATGATCGATGACCATTAAAGTCTATGGGAGAGCAACAACACCTTCATTTCTACACCCAAACAGGGCTGGAGAAGCTGGAATTAACATCCACAACAGTCAAATGGATATGTCTACATCTTAGGAAACACACTAGGTTATAAAGCCACAGAAAAAAAATCACACACCATTTACTATCCCTGTCTTGTACCACAGCATGAGCCTTAAACCTGCATGACCCACAAATTAAAAAGGTGCAGAAGGCAGTATGATTAACTCATTGTACTTGAACTGGACATTGAATATCTCTATCCTGGAACACAAGCATGAGCCCCAAAACCTGCATGACCCCCAGATTTAAAAAGTGCCGGAAAAAGAGTCTTTCAACCACCATTTTAGTTGAAACTGGGACATTAACTATAACTGTCCTGTACCGCAGTATGACCATTAAACCTGTCTGACCCACAGATTAAAAAAGTGCTGGGAAAAGGAGTCTTTCAACCACAATTTTAGTTTCACTGGACATTGACCATACCTGTCCTGGACCACAGCATGAGCCCCAAACCTGCATGACCCCAGATTAAAAAGTGCCGTAAAAAGGAGTCTTTCAACCACCATTTTAGTTTCACTGGACATTGACTATACCTGTCCTGGACCACAGCATGAGCCCTAAACCTGGCATGACCCCAGATTAAAAGTTCCGGAAAAATGAGTATTTCAACCACCAATTTAGTTTTACTGGACATATACTGTCCTTGTCCTGGGTAGCGCTTGCCCCTCCGTATGAGTGCGGACCATTTGAGCTTCACTTGGAAATACTGGTGGTTAACGCTCCTGTTCCACCCAGGTGCCCTTTTTCTTGGCATTCTTTTTTTTATTTTACTCAACGTGCTGGAGGAAATTGTCTCTGTACTTTATTCTCTGTCCGTGCTCCATACTCCATGTCCTCTGAATAACCTACATCTGGTCAAGTTTTCCTGTACCTCCCTTGTACAATTCAGAGGAATTTTTTTTACCAGCTATTTTGTACATGCAAGTTTTTTAGTAGTTTAATTCTAGAAAACAATTTTTAAATAGGATGGAATCCCACCATGTCTTTGTTTCTCTTTTTTTAATTGTATTAAATGGGTTGTCTCAATACAGGGATTGATAGCTATGTTAAAGATCTTGCAAAAACAAGTCATTTTGCAATATGTGTCCATTAACAGTGTCCTACCTATTCCTGTTTCTGACAGCACCATCACCCTTGAGCCACTCTTGACAATTGTGAAGAACAAATGTCTGTTAGAAACAACATTTATTTATAATAGGACCTGTAGTATAGCTGCATGTCACAGCAAAATGCCCCTAAAATTCAAAACATGACCCTTGAGCCACTTTGGACAATTGTGAAGAACAAATGTGTGTTAGAAACAACATTTTTTTTATAATAGGACCTGTAGTATAGCTGCATTTCAAAGCAAAATGCCCCAAAAATTCAAAGCATGACCTTGAGCCACTTTGGACAATTGTGAAGAACAATGTCTGTTAGAAACAACATTTTTTTTTATAATAGAACCTGTAGTATAGCTGCATTTCAAAGCAAAATCCCCCAAAAATTCAAAGCATGACCCTTGAGCCACTTTGGACAATTGTGAAGAACAAATGTCTGTTAGAAACAAATTTTTTTTATAATAGGACAGGTAGTATAGCTGCATTTCAAAGCAAATGACCCAAAATTCAAAAAATTACCCTTGAGCACTTTAAATGTGAAAACAAATGTCTCGTTAGAAACAACATTTTTTTATAATTAGGACTGTGTATTGTGATTTCAAGCACATGACCCAAAAAATGATAATTACTTTCATCCTGTAAAAATTGTGAGGAGAATGCCTTAGAAGCTACATTTCTGTTCCAAAGGACCATGATTATTGCTGTATATCACAGCAACATGACCCCAAAAAATTATAAACATGACTTCTCAGCCACTATTAAAAATTGTGAGGGAGAAATGCCACTTAAAAGCCACCTTTCTGTTCCAAAGGACCATAATTATAGCTGTATCTCACAGCAACATGACCTCAAAAACATTGACAATGCGGAAACTTCTAAAGATAAAGTGAGTAAATGGAATACAGTGTTGTCATGAAACCTTGGTGTCTTTCACAGTCTCCTCACAGCAAAACAAGCAAAATGAACTGTTGGGAAAAGAGAATAAAAATTGCAGCAAGAAATGATCATTTTAAAAAACATTTTTCAAGAAGACCATTTCTGTTTGAAGAGGAATATGAAGTAGACCATCAACTAATCGGTGACCTCGGCAATTGGGGCCAAAACATCATCAGAGATCCATGCCTGATTCATCTTGATGAAAGTCAAACGATCCACTATCTGTGAAAGCCGGATGCGTTTGTCTGTAATGACTCCTCCAGCTGTGCTGAAGGTCCGCTCAGATATGACGCTGGCTGCTGGGCAGGACAACACCTCTATGGCGTGGCGAGCGAGCTCGGGCCATTCGTCCATTTTGGATACCCAGAAGTCTAGTGGGTCTCAAACACATACAAAAAACATCGGTGTTGAGACGCAGATAGTCGTGCACCATGATCTTAAGCTGGTCTCTGTGTGTTGGATGTGTGCCCTGCATTGCATGCGTTGGTGAGGTGGTAAATAAAGATTGCCAGAGGTCACCCATTAGGCTTCTGCCACCTTGCCTGCTGCTGCCATTTGGGGAACGTGAAGCAGACGCAACAGATGTCTCCAGTTGATCAATCAGCAAGGTCTCCATTTCCTGCATTTTACTCTCTATTTGGGTGGGTGGAAGGAAAGTGCTGAGTTTTGTTTTGTACCGGGGATCCAGGAGGGTGGCCACCCAGTAACTGTTGTTCATTTTGATGGCCTTAATGCGAGGATCATGTTGGAGGAAATAGAGCATCCAAGCACTCATGTGACGTTGGAGCCGTGATTTCCCAAGCCTCTGGGTCGAGGGCACTAGCAAACTCATCTTCCTTCTCCGCCTCGCAAATTCGCGCCAACCTCCTTTCCAAGGCAAGGGACGTCCGGTAACATCGGTGTTCTAGGAATACCTCCTCCTCCTCCTCGCTGCCTCCGGCACAGCTTCAACACAGCCCTGACTTGCCTGAGATGATGCACCTGAGAGCTGATGCACCACCTTGCACTAGCTCTGGACCCAGAAACACTGCCTAATGAAGACCGATGAAATTGTGAAACTGTCTGGCCTTGTGGATTTGACGGAGAGAAAGGCTCCGTGTCCGCATCTGTGTCCGTCTCCTCCTTCGTCGCTGGCGGGACCTGTTGTTTCAGAGTTTCCAACGATCGTTCCAGAACTAAGATCATCACAATGCTCATGCTGACAAGGGCATTGTCCGCACTGACCATTTTGGTGGCTTCTTCAAAACTGGCAAGGATGGTGCAGAGCTCTTTCACCTGCCTCCACTCTCGGTGGCTCAACACACCCCGAGGTCCGCACCGCTGCTTGTCAGGCCTGTGTCACTTCGTACTGCGTAATGGCATTGCGCTGCTGCCACAAACGCTGGAGCATGTGGAGGGTTAAATTCCAGCGTGTTGCCACGTCAAAAATGAGACGGTTGACGGGGAGGCCGAGCTGACGCTGCAACGCAGCCAGGTGGGACGAAGCAGGGTGCGAACGGCGGAAAGTGCGAACTTAGACTTCGAGCCTTCCTCAGCAGGAGTCCAGACCCGGGTAGCTCTTTAGAAATTTCTGGACGACAAGGTTCATGACATGTGCCAGGCAAGGTATGTGCTCCAGCCTACGATCTTAGGGCGGCCAGAAGATTTTGCCCGTTATCGCACACCACCTTGCCTGGCACAAGGTTCTTGGCACCCAGCCAGCGCTCGGTCTCGTTGCGGAGAGCCGTCCACAGCTCCTGACATGTTTGTGGACGGTCTCCAAGACAGATTAATTTCAACACGGCCTGGTTTCTCTGGGCACGTGATGCCACCAGAGGACCTTGGGGGAAAGAACCCTGCACCATCCCTGCGGTTTTGAAGTAGCGTGCGCCGAGCCTGAGAGCCACCGTCACCCCCAGAGACATCCACCCAGCTCACCCAGTGAGCTGTACAGAGATATAGCGGCCTTGGCCGTGCTTACTAGTCCATGTGTCGGTGGTCAGATGGACTTTTCCGGCCACAGATGCAGACAACTCGCTTGAAATTTTAGATGACACGTGGCTGGCCAGGGCAGGGACGGCGTTTCGGGCAAAGAAATGCCTGCTCGGCATCTGGTATTGGGGGCAGGCAAGGGCCAGACATGGCGGAACCCATCTGTGTCCACCAGACGGAAAGGCAACATTTCCATGGCCAAAAGCCTGGCAATGCCGACATTCAGGCTTTTGGCTTTGGTATGGTTTGGGTTAAGTGTTTCTTCTGCTCCCAAACCTGGAAGACAGAAGGCTGGCTGCTAGACTGGCCGCTGTGCGGCATGCAGGTCGTCAAACTGGCGGAAGGAGAAGGGGGTAGGATGGGTCTCTGGTGGTGTGTGGTACTCGGGCGACGGTGGAGGCTGAAGCGGAGGCTGATCCCTGATCATGACTCTGAGAGACATGGGCAGCTGAGGAACGCTTGGTGGTGGCGGAGGAGGAGGCGGAGACAGAGGATGGAGGCCCGGCGTCGGTCTGGCCTTTTTTGGCCAAGTGTTGCCTCCATTTCAACTCATGCATTCGCTGCATGTGACTAGACCTGTAGGTGGTGATTAACCACCTAAGGTTCTGACTCTACTTATGCGTTTACGGCAAAGGCGGCATATGACATTCACTGGGTGAATCAGAGACTTGCTTACAGAAGGCCCAGGCTTGAGAGGTCCTGGGCCTTCTTTGACCGCGATAAGCGAGGAGCGGGGTTTGCGCTGACCGTGGCTGGCGGAATCATATCAGCGGACTTCTGCGACCGCCCTCTCCCTTGTTGAGGCGGAACCCGTGCTGACACGACCCCATCGTATTCCTCCTCGTCCAGTGATGAATCGCTCGCAAGCAAATTCTGCTGAAAAGACCACGTTGGTTCCGCAATGTCGTCATCATCATCATAATCAACACAGGTGACTTGGTCGTCCTAACATTCTGCATCCAGGAGCTGCGGCTACAAAGCAAGAGGGACTGCAAGGCGTTGCCGACCGCCTGGGATTTTTGCCGATTGACCGGCTTCCTTCTCCTCCTCTGATGGCATCAGTAACTGGGCGTCAGAGCATTTTGTCATCAAAGAGGTCTTCAGACAATGGATTATCCACAGTGGTGGGTACACGAGTTGACATTTGGGCTGCTTTATTTTGGACGGATGCTGGTGATGCTGATGACGACATTTGTGGCCGTGAGGTGAGGACGAGGAGTGTAAGATGCTGGATGCAGGTTGCATTAACCACTGAAGGACAGATTGCGACGCTGTTCGTTACTGAGATTCACAGGGCCTGACCCAGCGATGACAGGCCGACGGTCCTGCAACTGATGATCCGCTGGCATGAGTGTAGTCGCCAGCACTGGAAAAGCAACCTCTCTCGTACCTCTAACCTCCTGTCCTACCCCCCTCTTTGCTCGCTTACCACCTGAATTTCGCTCCATGTTCAGAAATATAAAATTTTTTGAAGGTATGGAAGAGTTTTGGAAAGTCTCTTATTAAAAGACTTCAAATAACAGCTAGTCTCAAATCCTCAAATCAAAACAAAATTTCTGGAATTAAAATTTAACTGCAAAGTAGATCTAGCAACAAAGCTGGCCAGCACCAAAGTGAAAAAACACGTATCTGAAATGTATTCGGATAATTAAAAGGTTATTTTTGGTGCACTATCAATTCACCAGTGGTGGTGACTACACAATGTGGCTGGACTAAATTCTAAATTTCACTGCAAAGTAGATCTATCAACAACGGGGGCCGGGAAAAAAGTGAAAAAAACGTATCTGAAATTTATTCGGTAATTTACAAAGGTTTTTTTGGACCTTTCATTACCTGTTGTGACTACAAATTCAGTATTCCATTTAGTGCAAGGTCCCTCAAGAACAAAGTGTAGTGCGCCAAAGTAAAAAAACAGTATCGTAAGTATTGGATTTTAAAAGGTATTTTTGGGGCACTATCAATTCATTGTGGTAACTACACAATTGTGGATTCAAATTTAACTGCAAGGGGCTCTATCAACAAATTGGAGGGGAAAAGTGCAAAAAAACCCGTATCTGTAATGTTTGGATAATAAAGGTATTTTTTGGCACCTATAAAACCTTGTGACTACAAAATTTGCTGGTTTTTTAAATTTTTAATGAAGGGGAATTCATTCAAACAAAGGGGGGAAGGGGCAAAAAATTGAAAATGAAAACCTGTTGAAATGTATATGATAAATTAATTGGTTTTGCACAAAAACAAAGAGCCCTGCGTTATAAAAAAAGATTTTTTCTTAATATAAGTTCAGGCTGCCCAAATTTCCCCGGGAAAATTTTTCAAAGAAAAATGTTAAAAATAAAGTTTGAGTGCAATGTTTACACTAGTTTTGGTAAAACTTTACCCGTATTCTTTTAGAGCTTTCTGTGTTCCCCCCGGGGGGGGCCCCCCTTACCCCCCCCCCCGTGTTTTTAGGGTAGTGCCCCTTTTAAATTCTTACCTAACTACTTTTAAAATCTTCCAATCTTAATCTAACTAAGTTGTAAAGATCCAGCTAAAAGGAGCTTTCTTGTAAAGAAATGTTTAAATTTTCCCTGAGTTTTGGACACAAGAGAGCGACGCCCTACTGCTCTGAGACGCTGGGGAGAATGGGGCTGAACGGGAAGGTGTTCTTTGTAAAACGGGTCTTGATTTTTCCAGCAATCGAACCATACACATCCCGTCTGATTTGCACACACATCTCACCTGCTTATTCTGTACTGATTGGGGCCCCGCAAAATTTTCGGGGAAGGCCGAAAAGGCCGATCTTAATAGATGATGCACAGATTTTAACCAAAAATTATCGCTGATCTAAAAATTTCGACCCAAAAATAAAACTGTCCCGATTTAAAAACTTTGTCGATAATAATCGCTCAACACTAGTGAAGTTGTTTGTAGTTTTTGAAAACTTCAATTCCCATCCCAATGGGGAGTTGTAAATCCCTGGGCTGAAAGAGAAAACTGTTGATTTTTTTAGGTTTTTCCCAGACCTCATTTCACAGGTATTCGATAGAAAAAAAATTCTTTTTTCTAATCCCATTTGGCTGTTGGAAATTAGAGGGTTTAAAAATAGCGTGATTTTTCCGTCTTTCAATAAGGACTGTCAAAAACTCTTCCCATACCGTTTTAAAATTTTTATCTTTCGAACATGGAGCAAAAAGCAGGTGGTTAAAGGGAAAGAGAGGTTTGGGCATGGAGGTGAGGTAGAGAGAAGGTGCTCCTTCCAGTGCTGGCGACAACACGCATGCCAGCGGATCGTCGGTTGCAGGACCGTCAGGCTTGTCATCGCTGAGTCGGTGCTCTGTGAATCTCAGTAACGAACAGCGACGCCAATCTATTCTTCAGTGGTTAATGCAACCTGCATGCTGTTGTCCAGGACAGGGATAGTCAATGTCCAGTTCAACTAAAATAGTGGTTCAAAGACTCCTTTTTCCGGCACTTTTTAATCTGTGGATCAGAAAGGTTTAATGGTCATACTGCGGTCCAGGACAGGGATAGTCAATGTCCAGTTCAACTAAAATGGTGGTTCAAAGACTATTTTCTTCCGACACTTTTTAATCTGTGGGTCATGTAGATTTAAGGGTCATGCTGCGGTCCAGGACAGGGATGGTCAATGTCCAGATCAACTAAAATGGTGGTTTAAAGACTCCTTTTTCCGTCACTTTTTATTCTGTGGGTCAGACAGGTTTAAGGGTCATGCTGCGTTCCAGGACAGGGATAGTCAATATTCAGTTCAAGTAAAATTATGGTTCAAATAATACTGCCTTCTGGTACTTTTTAATTTGTGGGTTATGCAGGTTTAAGGGTCAAGCTGTGGTACAATACAGGGATAGTGAATAGTCTGTGACTTTTTTTCTGTGACTTTTATAACCTAATTGTCTTGCCTAAGATGTAGTATGTATCCAGTTTACTGTTGTGGATGTTAGTTCCAGCTTCTCCAGCCCTGTTTGGGTGTAAGAATGAAGCTGTTGTTCCTCTCCTATAGACTTTAATGGTGATCGACGATAATCTGTTATCGACTATCGGATATCGTCTTGATAATTGCCAATATCGACTATCGAATCGATAATGATAGTTGACACAATCGCTCATCACTATAAGCAACTCCAACCCAGTGTGCTACCATTCTTAACACAAGTATAAGTACAACCCCTTACACTATGATGGCTTTGCTCCATACGTAGTTATTATTTGGATACGGTCATCATCACAATAGATTCAGAATGGTAAATATAACTTCCTCATACAAGAGATTATGACTTATACCTTAAACAGATTTAGGTTGGCACCATAAAAATCCTCACCAAACACTATAAACACATTGCCTGGTAAATATGGTAAAATCTACATGGACTTTCGAGATTCATCAGTTAGTCTTATATGGGGGAATCAGTGGAGGAATTCTTGTAAACTTTTCTTTTCTTCACTGAACTTATATGTAATCATATACAAGTCAATGCTGCAATGAATAAGCCCCAGGCTGAAGGTATGATCCTAAGAGACAGAGGACACTAATGTGTACAATATCAGATAAGCCCAAAATTGAGTTACAAAACAAAATCACAACAAGATACAATGGTTCACATTTATTTTTGCTTGTACTCATGTGTATTTTTTGCTCCTTTTTATGTCAAAAATTTAAATAAAGAGAAATTGGAGCAAGGGTTTGGAATAGGGTGAAGAATTTGACACATTTATTAATGCAGATAGCTTAATTTTGGGCAAAGAATTGTAGAATCCAGGTCTGCGCTAAGCTGTCTAAAAAACAGACATAAAATACAGAGAAACAATAATTTATTTATACTATTCTTAAGTGCTAACATTTTTGCGCAATATGTATGTTTGGGGCCGCTCTGTTCTCTAGATTTATATTCAGGCGCGCTCCAAAATCAGGCACATTATAAGGCGCCCGCGGGGCTTTGTAATGCTCATCATGAGATCAGGGGGCGTTCTGGAGGCGTGTTGCACCACAACCATATGATTTTACACATTTATGATGGGAGGACGGCAAAACTGGGCGCATTACTACTGGAACAGGTAGACCAAGTTTATAGTGGTTTACCTGAGCCTGCATTGTTGTTTTGGAGCTAGAAAGCGCCTAATCTACGACTCACAGTAGAACAGGTTAATACATTCAGGCACATTCTACACTACTAATGCATGCAAAAACATTTTCATCTGGGTGCCAAAATACATACATATCACCCTTTGTGTGAAATTTATCATTGATGAATGGCTTTTTGCAAAATTTCACACAGACCGAATGTTAAATTTAGACATTTTCACCTATTTAAAGGAAATCTGTCACATAGATTATAGCATCCTGGCTGAGGGCAGCACATGCTAGTGACAGACATGCTGTTTCCAGCACTGTATCCCTTATTCTTTAAGATGCAGGAGTTTCAGAGCATTTACTGCTGAAATCTGGCAGTTTGCAGCCTGTTCTGCCATAGAGTCCAGCTTATTCATGTGCCTACCTGAGGTCATTTCTATCTAATAATGTAATAGATAAAAACCTGTCAACAACTGGCAGGTAGGTGGGACTAGCCATGAGTGGGCAGGGCTAACACTTGCTATGAATCTGCTGGACTTGTATATGGCTGAAAACTTCCAGATTTAATTAGTAAATGCTTTAAAACTGCTGCATCTTAAAGAATAAGGGAAGGAGCATGTCTGTTTCTAACATGGGCTATTTTCAGCAAGGGTGGCATAACCAATTTGACAGGTTCCCTTTAGATGAATGGTATCTTATTTCTCTATCTGAGGGTAGAGAACACTTGCATAGGTGAGTTTACAAAGTCAAAGTGAAAAAGCCAATTCTGGGACTGTTTTTTTTCCTCTGGAGCTCACATAGTGATACTAATCCTGAGACAGAGGAAGTCAGGAAACTTGGGGCGACATGTATGATCGGGCTTTCCGCCTGTTTTTTGGCGTATTCTGCGCCTCCCAGCCCGAATCCCGCTGTCGGACTCAGGGATGTGGAGTTAGGCGCAGTGTTCGCCACTTTCAGCTGCGCCCCGCATGAAGGGGCAGGCAATGGGCGCGGTGTGGGCGCGCTGTAGGCGTTCCGGGGCGGGATGCGGCGCGCTCGTATACTCCGAGGCATGTACGATCGCGAGTCGGCAAAGCGAAGGCGCAGTGACAGTCAGCTTGGCAGCCTCCGGCAGGCAGACCTGGTTTTTTTTGGTCTAAATGCTCCGGCAGAGGTGAAGTGAAGCAGGATCGGAACATGCGAGGAAGCAGATAGAAGATCGCGACAGAAATATCGGCGCTCCGCTCCGTGCAGCAGGAGTATTATTCCGAAAAAATCGCCTTTATAAAGGCGAAAAACAGTGTCAGAAAAAGAGCTGAACGTAAAAAATAAACATAATTAAAAAAAAAATCACTTTCCAAAACTCTAGAACGGCGCAATATCAAGAATTATGATATTGTAAATTGCTGGGAAATACAGTAATTCAAATTCTGAAACCTATTCTCATTGGTCGGCATTAAACCGGCCAATCAGAATAGGAGCGACAGTGAACCATTAAAACCTATGGGGAAGGATTGACCAATCAGAATCCACGGCGGGACAGTTCAAAATACAGTAAAAAAATGCTGAAAAGAGCTGATTGGTTAAGCTAGCGGGGACTTGGCTAGCTCAGCCAATCAGAATAGGAGCGACAGAGACCCATTATATCCTATGGAGAAGTTTGGACCATTCAGAATAGGAGCGACAGTGGCCCATTCTAACGTATTAACGTGTATTAACCTATCAGAATAGGAGCGACAAAGTCCCATTATATCCTAAGGAGAAGTTTGGACCAATCAAAATCAAAGGCGGGACAGTTCAAAATACTGTAAAAATGCTGAAAAGAGGTGATTGGCTGAGCTAGCGGGGGCTTGGCTAACCCAGCCAATCAGAGCTCGAGCTACTTCTCCCATTATAGTCTATGGAGAGATGGGCGCTCTGAAATCTCGGCGCTCAGCGCCGTGCGGCAGGAAGTATTAATAAAAAAATTATTTTTATTAAATGTAAAACATTATCAGATAAAGAGTCGAACCCTTCTTTACAAATAAAGCAGTTAAAATCCCGAACAACGCGTTTGTCGCCGAGATCGGCGCTACATAGGGAATTGCAATAGAGAGAATTGCCGGGAAATACAGTAAATCAAATTGTTTAAGCTATTTCATTGGTCGGCATAAACCAGCCAATCGAATAGGAGCGACAATGTCCCATTATAAACCTATGGAGGAGAATTGACCAATCAGAATAGGAGCGACATGTCCATTTATATCCTATGGAGAAAAATTGACCAATCATTTCAAAGGCGGGACAGTTCAAAAATACAGTTAAAAATGCGAGAAACGAGCTGATTGGTTGAAGCGGCGGGGGTTTGTCCAGCTTAGCCAATCAGAGCGCGAGTACTTTCTCATAGAGTTCATGGGAAAAAGAAATTCTGAGCGTGCTCTGTGATTGACTAAGTTAAAAGAGGCGCGTTTTTTGGACCAATGGGAGAGTGAGCGACGTCCTATGGTTTTCTAATGCAATCTGAATCAAACTGTACATGGCCGAAATCAAATTATAACACTGCAGAGTTTACGATGTGTATATAAACGAATGATAATATGGGGGGAACGAAAAAAAATATTAAATCAATAAAATCATGTTTATTTCTTTATTTTCGTTGCACCCATACTATTGATCCTTGGCTAACGAAAATAAAGAAATAAACATGATTTTATTGATTTAATATTTTTTTTCGGCGACAAACGCGTTGTTCGGGATTTAATTGATTTAGGTTTATAGAAGGGTTCGGCTCTTTATCTGATAATGTTTTACACTTAATAAAAATGATTTTTTTATTCATACTCTATGCCACATGGCGCTGAGCGCCGAGATTGCATTGCGCCCATCTCTCCATAGACTATAATGGGAGAAGCAGCTCGCGCTCTGATTGGCTGGGATAGCCAAGCCCCCGCTAGCTCAGCCAATCAGCTCTTTTCTGTCTTTTTACTGTATTTTGAACTGTCCCGCCTTTGATTTTGATTGGTCCAAACTTCTCCCTAGGATATAATGGGACTTTGTCGCTAATAATCTGATTGGTTAATACTCCTTCATAGGTTAGAATGGGCCACTGTCGCTCCTATTCTGATTGGTCCAAACTTCTCCATAAGATATAATGGGTCTTTGTCGCTCCTATTCTGATTGGCTGGCTTCTCCCGACCAATGAGAATAGCTTACACAATTTGAATTACTGTATTTTCCGGCGATTCTCTCTATTGCAATTCCTTATGTTGCGCCGGTCTCGGCGACAAACGCGTTGTTCGGGATTTAATTGATTTAGGTTTATAGAAGGGTTCGGCTCTTTATCTGATAATGTTTTACACTTAATAAAAATGATTTTTTTATTCATACTCTATGCCGCATGGCGCTGAGCGCCGAGATTGCATTGCGCCCATCTCTCCATAGACTAACTGGGAGAAGTAGCTCGCACTCTGATTGGCTGGGATAGCCAAGCCCCCGCTAGCTCAGCCAATCACCTCTTTTCAGCATTTTTACAGTATGTTGAACTGTCCCGCCGTGGATTGATTGGTCTAATCTTCTCCATAGGCTAGAATGGGTCTCTGTCGCTCCTATTCTGATTGGCTGAGCTAGCCAAGTCCCCGGTAGCTTAACCAATCACCTCTTTTCAGCATTTTTACAGTATTTTGAACTGTCCCGCCGTGGATTCTGATTGGTCTAATCTTCTCCATAGGCTAGAATGGGTCTCTGTCGCTCCTATTCTGATTGGCTGAGCTAGCCAAGTCCCCGGTAGCTTAACCAATCAGCTCTTTTCAGCATTTTTACTGTATTTTGAACTATCCCGCCGTGGATTCTGATTGGTCTAAACTTTCCCATAGGTTTTAATGGTTCACTGTCGCTCCTATTCTGATTGGCCGGTTTATGCCGACCAATCAGAATAGCTTTCTGAATTTGAATTACTGTATTTTCCGGCAATTTCCAATATTCTAATTCTTGAATTAGGATATTGGAAAGTGATTTTGTTTTATGTATTTTTTATTTTTTAAGGTTTCAGCTCTTTTCCTGAGAATGTTGAACGCCCTTATAAAGGCGATTTTTGATTCATACTCCGCACTGACATGTGGAATGATTTCTCGCTGTTCCAGCCTGTCTCGCATCGGAACTGTTTTTTGGCGCAGTCCCGCACGGCGCCTAAGTCTCGCACTGCGCCCATGTCCCCGCACTGTGCCCCACACACACTGGCGAGGCGCAGGGAACTTTTGCCCGCATGTACGAGTGCACCGCCTCGGACGGCGAATGTTAGGCGCAGCGCCGCACTGCGCCTCGGTCCCCGCACTGCACCCCACACACTGGCCAGGCACGGCGGACTTTTCCCCGCATGTATGACCGCACTACCTCTGGCGCCAAATCATAGGCGCAGCGCCGCACTGCGCCTCAGTCCCGCACTGCGCCTAACACACTGGCGAGGCGCGGCGGACTTTACGTAGGATGTATGAGCGCGCCCCGGCCCCGACATAAATCAGGCGCAGATTCCGCCGGGAAACTGGCGGAAAGGTGCGCCCCGGCCCGGCGAGATTCATACATGTCGCCCTTGGTGTTTGTGTCCAATATCCACATTCATGTCTCAAACATAGAAATTGCTTATAAATTTTAGAGTAATTGTTCACGTTAAACCCCCATAGACTCCACTCCAATACCATGATCTGCATTCACCATACGTTACCACATCATCCCTTTACAAGATGTATATGAACACATGCTCATTCGTGTGTTTTTATTCACTTTTCCATATTCATGAAAGAACCCTACCACCACAAGTACTTATAAAAATAGGAAAAGCAACAGTTTCTCTGGACAATTTTCAATATATTGTTCCAGTAACAAAAATATTTATATACAGCAGAATTTTGTATGGCCTCAATTGCGGGTCACACAAGCATCTTAATACAAAAAATGCCTACAAACTTGATAAATGAAAGATGTAAAGTATTAGGAACTTTCTGTTGGTTGTACAGTATTGTTGATAACATATCCAGTTTTAACCAGCTTTCCTGGACCATCTCTATACCTAGTTTGCTGTGGGAGATATATAAAAAATTATACATGATACAGCTATGTTGGGCCAAGGATGCTAATTTAGCCTGTCCAGCATCTTACCAAGACTTAGGGTGACATGTATAAACGGGGCTGCGGCAGTGCTTTGTGGCCAAACACCTGCCCTAGCCCTGTTCTATAGACGAATGAACAGTCGTACGTCAAAACTTGGCAAATTCTGCACCAGAGAAGAAACTTTTGAATGCAGCAACTTTGCGGGGGCATGTTGCGGCAGAATCGTACAAATGCACCAAAGTTTGGTGCAAATAGTACGAATGTGCCAGTGTTTGGCTCATAAGGGTATGTTGGACCCGAAAATCGTATCCAAAAATGTAACATCGATCGGATTCAACACGGATCCAACACGCAGCGACAAACTTTGCCGTAGAACAGGACACATGTATAAAGTACTGCCAGACACATTTATACATACTGTCACCTCTAAAGCGGCGCCAGGATTCATACATGTTGCTCTTAGTCCACAGAGCAATAGCTTCCATACGCTGAACTCATGAGGTCTCACAAAACCTGAAGGTGAATTGCCAACCTGCTTCAGATCATCACTTCCACTGTCGCTGTCACATGGTCCTAGATATCTAAACAAGTCCAGTACTGGTTGCACCTTTTAAGGCTCAATAGAAAAACAAATTACTCATGATACCCCTATGTATGTAAACAAAGTAAATTTTCATTCCTCTTTTTTGTGTTGCTTTATTACTTCAATTACATTGTAAGGATTGTGACCTGCTTATCACATGCCTTTGACCCTGAGGGCTGCTGTAGTGGTGGTTCAGCGCTCTTCATGTCAGCCAACAAGGCATCTGTTCACCTGACCTTAGCATTAGCATATGATTTTACACATTTATGATGGGAGGACGGCAAAACTGGGCGCATTACTACTGGAACAGGTAGACCAAGTTTATAGTGGTTTACCTGAGCCTGCATTGTTGTTTTGGAGCTAGAAAGCGCCTAATCTATGACTCACAGTAGAACAGGTTAATACATTCAGGCACATTCTACACTACTAATGCATGCAAAAAAGTTTTCATCTGGGTGCCAAAATACATATATATCACCCTTTGTGTGAAATTTATCATTGATGAATGGCTTTTTGCAAAATTTCACACAGACCGAATGTTAAATTTAGACAACATTTTCACCTATTTAAAGAAAATCTGTCACATAGATTATAGCATCCTGGCTGAGGGCAGCACAAGCTAGTGACAGACATGCTGTTTCCAGCACTGTATCCCTTATTCTTTAAGATGCAGGAGTTTCAGAGCATTTACTGCTGAAATCTGGCAGTTTGCAGCCTGTTCTGCCATAGAGTCCAGCTTATTCATGTGCCTACCTGAGGTCATTTCTATCTAATAATGTAATAGATAAAAACCTGTCAACAACTGGCAGGTAGGTGGGACTAGCCATGAGTGGGCAGGGCTAACACTTGTTATGAATCTGCTGGACTTGTATATGGCTGAAAACTTCCAGATTTAATTAGTAAATGCTTTAAAACTGCTGAATCTTAAAGAATAAGGGAAGGAGCATGTCTGTTTCTAACTTGGGATATTTTCGGCAAGGGTGGCATAACCAATTTGACAGGTTCCCTTTAGATGAATGGTGTCTTATTTCTCTATCTGAGGGTAGAGAACACTTGCATAGGTGAGTTTACAAAGTCAAAGTGAAAAAGCCAATTCTGGGACTGTTTTTTTTCCTCTGGAGCTCACATAGTGATACTAATCCTGAGACAGAGGAAGTCAGGAAACTTGGGGCGACATGTATGATCGGGCTTTCCGCCTGTTTTTTGGCGTATTCTGCGCCTCCCAGCCCGAATCCCGCTGTCGGACTCAGGGATGTGGTGTTAGGCGCAGCATTCGCCACTTTCAGCTGCGCCCCGCATGAAGAGGAGGGCAATGGGCGCTGTGTGGGCGCGCTGTAGGCGTTCCGGGGCGGGATGCGGCGCGCTCGTATACTCCGAGGCATGTACGATGGCGAGTCGGCAAAGCGAGGCGCAGTGCAGCGCTTGGCAGCTCCGACAGGCAGACCTGGTTTATTTTGGTCTAAATGCTCCGGCAGAGGCGAAGTGAAGCAGGATCGGAACATGCGAGGAAGCAGATAGAAGATCGCGACAGAAATCTCGGCGCTCCGCTCCGTGCAGCAGGAGTATGATTCCGAAAAAATCGCCTTTATAAAGGCGAAAAACAGTGTCAGAAAAGAGCTGAACGTAAAAAATAAACATAATTTAAAAAAATCACTTTCCAAAAATCTAGAACGGCGCAATATCAAGAATTCCCAGAGACCGGGCCCGGTAGCCGGGGACTAATGTCCCCGACTCCCGGGGCTGTGCGGTGTCAGCGGAGTACAGCGCCACTAGCGCTGCGCTCCGCTGCTCTCCCCGGCAGGCTGAAAGCATTATGCCTTCAGCCTGCCGGGCGCCGGCCCTACTGCTGATGTAGGCGGGGCCGGTGACGTCACTCCACGCGCCGCCTATGCAGTGCAGCAGGAGCCGGCTGGCAGACGGAGCGGCAGGAGCTGGAGCGGGAGCAAGGCAAGTGGCTGTGTGCTGTTTTTTTTTTTTAACTATCTACAAGGGGGGCCCTGGCTATAAAGGGGGTCCCTGGCTAGAAGGGGGGACCTGACTACAAGGGGGGAATCACTGGCTACAAGGGGGGGTCCCTGGCTACAAGGGGGTCCTGGCTACAAGAGGGCCCTGGCTATAAAGGGGGTCCCTGGCTACAAGGGGGGACCTGGCTATAAAGGGGGTCCCTGGCTATAAAGGGGGTCCCTGGCTACAAGGGGGGACCTGACTACAAGGGGGTCCCTGGCTATAAAGGGGGTCCCTGGCTACAAGAGGGCCCTGGCTATAAAGGGGGTCCCTGGCTACAAGGGGGGTCCCTGGCTACAAGGGGGGAATCCCTGGCTACAAGGGGGGTCCCTGGCTACAGAGGGCCCTGGCTATAAAGGGGGTCCTGGCTACAAGAGGGCCCTGGCTATAAAGGGGGTCCCTGGCTATAAACGGGGTCCCTGGCTACAAGAGGGCCCTGGCTATAAAGGGGGTCCCTGGCTACAAGGGGGGACCTGACTAGAAGGGGGTCCCTGGCTATAAAGGGGGTCCCTGGCTACAAGAGGGCCCTGGCCCATAAAGGGGGTCCCTGGCTTTCAGGGGGGTCCCTGGCTACAGAGGGGGAATCCTGGCTACAAGGGGGGTCCTGGGGTACAAGAGGCCCTGGCTTAAAGGGGGTCCCTGGCTACACGGGGGGCCCTGGCTATAAGGGGGGTCCCTGGCTACAAGGGGGTCCCTGACTGCAAGGGGGGGGGGCCTGACTGCAAGGGGGGGCCCTGGCTACAAGGGG